>JALLOT010003387.1:0-11402 GCA_036939595.1 Thalassiosira livingstoniorum | reverse complement strand
TCTGAGTTAGCAATACATCAAAACTCAACTTCAATTACATTGATGTTGAAGTTGAGTTTTGATGTATTGCTAACTCAGAGACGGATGAGAATGAGCAATCAAATGCTTCAACAGCAGCAAAGAAAACAAATGAAAAAGAGGAGGAGATTATACTTGGAAAGCACTACATGTGCTTTGTTTTTAACTCTTGGTCAGGGAAATTGAAGAGGTTCTGTTTCCTTTCCAGCCAATATTGTCTTCAAAAATTGTCGGCACGCTGGATGCGGGCAAATTCCAGGCAAGTGATCNGGCAGGAATTAACGCTATCCTTGAGGGATGTCCTCCCAAATTATGCAACAGATACAGCAATGATGGATTTGCCGGTGCCGGAACAAGCCGGGGCTTTCAGTGGAGGGGGTGCGGCAAATAGGAACGGTGGTGCTACAACAATGACGGATTCGTTGGCTCCGGCACAAGCTGGGTCTTTCAGTGGAGGTTGTGCAGCAAATACCAATGGTGGTGCTATGGCTGATGCAGCAAATGCAGACAGTAGTGCTACGACAAGTGCTGGTCTCAATGTGCTGGCACAGGCTGAGCCTTTTAGATGAAGAGCCAAATTTGTGGTGACGTCTCAAGCTTGTTGTACAAGTGCTGGACCCATGGTGGTGGCTCAAACCAAGCAGGAATGTGATGCGGCAGATATGGCAATGGCAGATCAAGGAGATGCCAATGTTAGTTCAAATTCTACTCCAAGTTTACATGCAACTGTCAAATTAAGTGAGTTTGATTGTGAACAGAAGTACAGCAAAAAAGAACTGCCTTGGGATCTCAAGGTTGCAATGAGGCATCCAATGATCCAAGGGAAGATTCTTGCTGTAACCGGAGATATGGAACACGGCATAAAGAAGTTGCACAATGCATTGGAAAACAGTGGAAAAGACTAGCAAGAACAGGACATACACTTGAACGGTCAACCTATCCAGTTACAAATGCTTTACAATATTTAGAGGGTTTGTCCCGATCGTGACAATGGAATTGGTGGTGGTCTTTTGCTGTATCCAAAACTCAGTAGAAAATTTTTGAGCTCAACCCAAAGTCACGTATGCGGACAGCCTTGGCAACAAAGGTGCATTCATCAACAATAATCTCCATGGTCAATGACTTCAAACACCTAGTTTGTGATAAGTTGTCAATTGATACTTACGATCCACTACTAGAATACCTTGCCAAGACAAACGACTTCATCAATGTCATGAATGTGTCATTTGACAAGGGCTGTGAGTGGATTGACGGAGGCAACCACCGTCATTGCTACAATCTCTTAGACTACATGAAATTTTTGAAATCGTGGAAGGATCAAGCCGACAACAATGATAAGTACTTTTTCCTACAATCAACCTACAAGGATATCTGTTGGACGGCTCTAGAAATTGTTGTGCTTGCTCAGAAAGTACTAAAAGGCCACAATCTAAAACGGTGGGTGCATGGGTCAGACGTGGTAGAAAAGACATTCAACCACATCAGAGGGAAGAATCCCAATTTGGACCACATTGGCACGGACCAAATCATACCAACTAATTTTTTGGATAGCCTCATGAGCCTTGCTGGTAGCAGAAAGGCTAATTGTGGTAAGCGCCAAATAGTTTATGCTAACAATTTGAATTTGGCAAAGTGTAAGAGAATCAAAAGGAAATAGAAATGTTTTCATGCACAATTGAAAATTGAATTGCCAAGATTAGTTTGCATCAATTTATATTTAGTTCTACATGAATGTAATTGATCATAAAACAGTATCAAATGCTAATTGTATGGTTTTTCATTCTATTTCTTCAAGAAAAATGGCCTCCTCCTTATCCAATGTAGCCATAATAGCATGTAACTCTTGGTCCCTAATTGAATCATCGTCAACAGCAGTACTATTGCTTGCACTTTTGCTTTCATTGTAATCTTTCTTCTTTCCACCTTTCTTTTTGGATTTGTTTGCTTTCTTTTTGGTCTTTGTACCTTTGTTTGATGCTGTTTTCTTGTTTGCACATTCATACGCCTCGTCTCCATCTTCCTCTACAATATCCACCGCATCTGCATTTTTACCCCCTTTCTTCACTTTCTTTCTAGCTGCTTTTGAAAGTGTACCAAGAGGAACACGGGTTGTTTCATGGAATTTATATCCAGCCCGTGCATTCAAACACTTTGCAAAATCCTTCCCACTCAAATTACTGTACAAACGGGCAATCCTCTGGAATATTTCACCAATTTCCACATCCAATGCCTTGGGCAAAAAAGAACCAATATCAAGATCAAAATTTGCAAGATAATGACAATGTCATGATTTAAATTCATGCCAAATAACATCACATTTTCTGACGTGACCAAGGAATGGTAAATCGATTCAAGTTTCACTACAAATGAGTAGAACAATTCATTGGCATAAGTCAAACTAACCTGCTCTTGCTCCACAACCCGTCTTACCAGCAGAGACTCATTTGTTGCATCATTTTTTGGTGTGACTGCCAATGAGTGGAGGGTGGAGAGGTGTTCCTTTAGTTCTGGTTTCCATCTTTTCACCAAGTTTTCTATCATAGTTAGCACAAACCCCGCCATGTAATCAACACATCCCGAATGTACTCTGTTTGCCGGTTGGATTTGATCCCGTGATATGATACTCTAGTATTTTTGAGGAGGTTCACGGCGCTGGCAACATTGCACGGGGAAAGCAAGTAAATGATTTTGAAGTCCATAGGTACGATACAGTTGTATCTTTAATCAGTACTACGGCAGCGTGCAAAGATACAAAAATAGACATACCAGAGATACATACAACGTCAGGTTTCCTCTTTAAACCTTATTTTTTACCTCACTATTGTACTTAGTTTATGTACTAAGAAGTATGCTATGTACCTAGTACTTAGTACCTGCAACAATTCTAGAGAGGTAGAGCTAAATAATAAGTAGTATGGTACACCTACTATTGTATTGTACCATCTTACCACTATTTTTTATTTCTTGCTTCCCCCGCCCGCCTACGCACTTTTAAAAAGAGAGAAAAGAGCCCGAAGCCAGACAAATAAAGCTAAAAAATACAAAAATAGAAACAACGAAGCGAATCGTGATGCCCAAAACAACAACTTTCGTCTAAGCAAGGTCTAAGTATCTAATATTGTGCAATACCCATCCGGACAAGTGAGCCCTTCATTCTGGCTTCAGTGGCAGCTCGACTCAAGCCCCAACACAATCAACTATTGTAGAGCCAACTCCAAAGACAGCTCCAAACATTCTTACCTTTGCCTGAAAGAACATGTTCTTGTGCACCAAAAGAAGAAACTATCAATTCAAACCTAATATTAGCAACGAGTGAATTGAGAGATGGCGGACACGACTGGCCCCACAAAATCGAGAGATGGAAGTGTTGTTTATGGCGACAAAGGGGACGCGAGACTACGTGACATGCAAGAATCCTGCAACGAAGCGGAGAACGGAAGCCATCAAGTGATGTTGGAGGAAGATGACGAGTCTTACTATTCGGAATGTTCCTCAAGCACAACTTCTTTTGAAGGATACGATGGCGGAAAATCAGAGTCTGCCCAATCTTCGTCGAGATGTTCGGGATGGGAAACATCTAGTTCCGACTCTAAATCTGATATGGCATTGGCAGGCATGTCTTCATCAGGGAAAGAATCCATAGAGTCTCCACATCGTTATCATGAACAGACACATAAAAGGCTGAGAAGACAAAAACGCAAACGTAGAAAATCAAGCGCTTCAAAGTATACTGGGAGTTCAAGTGGCAGCAGCAGCAACAGTAGCAGTAGCAGCAGCACCAACAGCAACAGTGACAATGGCAGTGACAATAGTGGTCCCAGCAACACTGTTGAAGGTGGAAGATACTCCTCTTCCAATGCCAACAGCTCCACTCAAAATCATAGCCAGTACAAAATTGACTCATCTGTCAGCTTCAATGACAAGTTCAACAGCCAATTCCAGGTCCAATTCAATGCTAACTACAATGAGAGAACAAAGAAAACTAGATTTTCACCCCAATCTATCTGTCTTCAAAAAGATCAAAGCTCCACCTCAAATATTACCAGCAACAGTGGGAGCAATAGTAACAACAGTGGAAGCAACAGCGCAAGCAATAGTGGAGGTAGCGGCAACGAAAATGGATACAACCCACCTCATTCTTCTTTGAATAATGGTTTTCATTCTAAAGCCAATGCTGCCGCCCCTGCTTCTGGCGTTGGATCTGGCGAACAGAAATCCAATTCAAACGACGTTACACCCCAGTTCAATTTAATGGGTGGTGATAAATTTCGTTCTTCTCTTGGCGGGCATGCTACGGCCGCTTTACACGACAAGCAATATCTTTTTGAGAAAAGGTACCATTCAAAAGTTCTTGGAAATGATAGGTCTGAAACATATGCACCAGAAAGTAATGGTCCGCTTTCTCAACCAAAGTCACAAGAAACTGAGCTTGTGAAGAACCCCAAGAAAGAGTATGCTGCATCATCCGCTTCGAGTAATTCAAGTTCGAAAAATTCTAGTGACCCAAATAACGCTGGTATCAGAAAACAATCAAGCACCACAGGGTCTGGTTCAGGTTCTGGCGAAGGAGGGGGGCGCGGAACCACAACTACCAACGAGTCGCTTTATTCTGATGAAGTGACCGCGAAGACCAACTCAAATGCAAAACTCCCGTTCAAGTCCTCAGAAACTTTGAAGAACGCTGATGACAAAAGCAGCTGGAGCGGCGGTTCATCTTCCACCACATTCGGAGACAAGCCTGTTCTCCATCGACAACATCATAATTCCTCCCACCATACGCAGCGTCAACATCCGAATTCGAGCCATGAAATCAAAGCTGCAAGTTTTGTCGATCAGAGCAATGGGCGTGATGACAATGTTTTGAGTACAAGCACCAGCAGTAGCAGCATGGTTGCCCGCGAAGCAAAAGGAATTGGTGCAAGCAATGGCGTGTGTGACGAGAAGCAGCGTTACCATGTATCTGCCAAGAAGAACGAGTCGTTTGAATTAGAACCATCTAAGAATAATCATGCAGGTTCTGTAAAATCAAGCAGTTCCTCCAACAGTGGTTCTGCAAACACTGTCAACACCGCCACAGCAACTGTTATTGCTGCAGCTGCTGCAATTGCTAGCATGAACTCAGCTTCGTTTAGGAAGGAAAAATCGAAAGAAACGGAAAACGTATCCAAGGTGCCCAAGTATATCAAGTCTGAAACTGCCAGCAGTGCAAAAGATGAAGATTCTACTATGCTGCCTAATCGCCGCGATCACGAAGATGCTGTTTGCGAACAGATGACCCATAACATGCAAAATGCATCTACTCTTGAAACTAAGGCTGCACCATTTTCTGCCAACGTCCATTCCAGAAAGACTAAGTCTGTAAATGATATCAATATAACAAACACAAAGAAGCAAAAAAGCAATCAAACATCAGTCAAAAAATCTGGACGAACCGAGACTGACGAACAGCTTTTGTCGACAAGTAAACACGCCGCATCGGACGATCAAAGACTTTTGCCTTCTTCTGCGTCGGGGCCTCCATATTATAATTATGGTGTGTTATTTTCCAAGTGTGACATGATTGCTTTTATTTTGATGAAGCTGCAACATTTTTCTTGTGTTCGCCACGCAAAATACAGTGAATAGATCAAACGAAGAAGACGATCCATTGATTCCACTCACAAAGCCATCAAGAGTGCCGAACTTTCCGGTATGTTGACATGAATTTGCATGGATATGAGTTTCGTGATTGACAGATTTCTAATGATTCGCCTCTTTTCTGTTTGAAACCATATCAATGTCAGGTCAAAATGCATGTTTTACTAAACAAAGAAGATTTATCGCATATAATACGGTGGATGCCTCATGGTGAGTTAAGAGCTAAAAGTAAATGACAATACATTCGTTTAAATTGAATTTTGTTGTTTAATAGTCTCATGCATGTCATGCATACTACTTATATACTGCACAGGCCGGTCTTGGCGTTTAATCGATCCCGTCGAATTTGAAACTAGCGTCATTCCTCAGGTTAGTACAGTAGTTTGTATATTTTTCAAAACTCGTTATTTGCGATCGAATATTCTCATTGCAAGCTATCTTCCTCAAAAATTTCGCACTGCTGAAATCAAACGAATTGAACTTTGAAATGAACGAAAATGCAGTTTCTCGGCCATTCTAACTTGCAATCGTTCATGCGTCAAGCCAATGGATGGGGGTTCAAAAGAATCACGAAGGGTCGTGACAAGAACTCGTATTATCATGAATATTTCTTGCGAGGAATGCCATGGCTTGTAAAGAAGATGATACAGCCGAACGTCAGTCGACATCTGGCAAAGATAGAAGATCACAGTAATGTAAACTTGGAGCCTGACCTGACCTTGATAAGCAGGGATTGGCCGCTCCCAGAGCGAGCTGATCCAAAGGATGTCTACACTTGTGCGTTGAAGGCAACCGAAAAGTGTATTTTGGAGGGAGGTCCCAAGGCTCGAATGCCCGTTACTTTTTACGATGTAACAGAGTCGTTCGCGACTCATACAACACCCGCAGTTGCTTCGGCACTAAAGCAAGCGCAAGATTTTGAAGAAAAGAAAGACACGCCTAACAAACTATCCGAATCTGGAACTTCATCCTTATTTACATCATCATCCGGTGGCCACCCCCAAATAACTTCAAACAATAACGTAGACGAATCGTCATCTTCGGCTATCAAACTGAGCACAGAAACGATTCAGGCAACTGAACCTGACTTTTCAGGTGGTAACATGCAAGCGAGTATGTTGCAGCAACAACTATGTAATCTACTTCAAAGCCAGCGCAATCAGTCATCAGGCCCATCTGACATCAATTTTTTGCAGCAATTATCAAGTCAGATTTCTAATCAAGCACCAAATGACACCATTTCTCTTGCATCAAGTTATCCAACAGCGCCAGGAGCCGCTAATAGTGATATCTCTTCGCTTCTTTCTATTTTTCCCGTACGCAACCACCAGAACATCTCACAAAATAGAAGCGCTTTTGCCCCAACAATGGGCCAAGGAACTACCCCTGTATCTACTTTGACGCAGCAAACGACACAACACCAAAACTCAGTGCATTTTCGTCAAGAATCTCAAAATTATGTCTCAAGGCAGCAACAATTACAAGAAAACTTCCCACAAAGACAACAAAGCAATACTCAAACCGCTCCTCCAGTTATTGCACATCAAGCTGTTGCGGGGAACTTACACTGGAGCTTACCAAATATACCGCATTATTCCACTTCAAGTGATTCAAATAGCAGAGGTGTGTCAGCTGCTTTGTTGCAGCAGCAGCGTCAGGTCGGCATACATGTATATAATCCCCAGCAGTTGAACGCTTTACTTTTAAATGCCGCTAGGCTAGGAATGATATCTGGGGCGGAATCTTGTATTCATAATTCAATCGTGAACAGGAATTCGCCACCAACGGCCACATCCGCTACATCGCCATCCTCTTCTCAGGAGCCATCTCGGGGGTCACATCATGAATCCAGGGAACGCCAAAATCACTAATGGGATTACATTTTCTTTCCTTTGTCCAAAGTGCTGAAAAAGGTTTGGATTTTCTTGGGTGCATTTCTGATGTTTTGAAATTTGCTTTGTTTTTGAATTGTCACTTAAAATAAAAAATAATATCTTCCATGATATCTCCACCATTAAAATATCGAAGGTTACAACCTCTAAGCAACTCTCCGGCCACGCATACAAAGAAAACACAAAAAGTTATGACTTCTTCAATGGATTTGCCCTTGAATTTTTAAGGTCGTCTTCGTTTGGTGCAACACTTATTGAATTCATAGCTCAGTCTTCATTTACTTAACTTTGTCAAGTATTCGTTGAAAAAAGTTGAAGATATTTAAGGCTGATTGTAGGTGTTGCTTAATAATTCACAATGTATATGGATATGTGCTGTTTTCACCCACAACCATCATTTGGAGATGGCTGTGTTAATTATACACAATGTGTTTCTACTGAGATCATTTGTGTGGCCGTTTCGTGTTCTTCGCCCCATTTTGATTGTTTTTACATGTCGGCGAATAGCAGAAAGCATATTTCTAGTGTCAATCCCTCAAATATGGGAGTAATGAAATATTAAATATACATCAGTAAGTATGCGTTAAGAGCTACCTAGTCAACATATTGGAACTCATAAAGAGCTTCAAAAATCTCATAATTTCGAAAAATCAAATGGACTGCAGTGGACTGCAAATTTATAGACTAAGGTGCAGCGTAGATCAATTAATTTACGAAGTATTTCTAAACACTGTTGGTTGTCATATTTTTACACTATTTACACATCAAGCTTTGTTTGGGTGTGAAAAAAATGATGTTTAGGTGTCTTATTTTGGAGATTAGATTTTATACCTAAAAACCTTGATGTGCCAACTTCCTTCAATATAAACAATGTTATCAATATTTAATTTTGAAAGATGGTATTGGTTCCAATGATGATAGGATAAGATTTGGTCCATACCTGTCCAAACAAGTACTCAACATTGTAAACCAGTTATAACAATCCACTGCCAGTGAGTTCTTGAAATAGTAGTAGAGACTCTCTATTTCACCACACTGCATATTAGGTTTCAAGGGCTCAGTGTATTTTTATCATTCCAACCTTTGTTGTTGCATCTTCTGTGTGTGGAAGTCATTGAATTCTATGGTTCCAACCAAAAGTATCTATATTATCTGCAATGGATGATTAATGCAAGTAAAATGTGGTTCTCCATCTGATATGGTAGCACAGTTGTTGGTGCGGTGGATGACACTATGAACAAAAGAAAAATCTGGCTGATATACTCTATAAATTTATACAGTTTTTCAGCTACCAATATCTCATATAAATTTCAATCTTATCAATACAAGACTGGGTACTGAAGTAGATTTTTGCACCAAAAAATATTTTTTTGAAAAAGTGTATTATAGGCCCTAAAAGTCCCCTTTGCTAGACATGACTTAAAGATATCCATGACTTTTTAAAAAATTAAACAGTGGTTGTTGTAATGGTATGAAAAGTAAGGTTTTGGGTGACTCACAGACCACTATTTGAACTATAGTTTTGATGTAACAGTTTTGAATTTTTAATTTTGTTTTCAGCTGCATATCAGCTTTTCATTCATTATATTTATTGGTAGAATTTAAGACAAAACTCTATTTCTTAATGAGTTTACAAAAAATATAATTTCTGCATCATTTTTTAGAATACAGGTAATGAGCATTGACTGTACCATGCATCATTAACAACCCCATCAAACAGAATCAGTTGATTATTTTTTTGTGTTTGCTTCAAAAAAGTGTTGCACTAGAATTCAAAAGAATACTTCAACAATAATAGTAACATGCAATGTGACAATAAACAATTAGTCATTTTTTGTCCATTTTTTATTTTTAAGCAAGAAGTAAGTATCAAATGAAAATAGGTATTAAAAAGTAAATACTAATTCTTTATTTTTTGACTTCAATAGTGTTTCTGATTGATAGTATCAACACCTAGTAAAATGCTAATGCTAATTTAATGATTTTATTTTTAAATATTTTCTCATTTGTTTTCTTGTGTCACTTCTTCTATGTCATGTCACCACTTTTTTGTGATTTATTGATGTGATTGGCCACTTTTGATTGCTAAATTTAATTTTTTTGATTGATTATTGCATCAATTTTTTTTATTTTCTTTAGTGCATCAGTCCTTATAGGCTTCATCCTTATTCTTGCTTCCAGTTATTGAATTCACTATTGTGACATTGACAGAGGTTTATCACATCCATGATAACCATGACATGCACTTTTTGGTTTTAAAACTTTGAATACATATTTACACCTTATGCTTACATGCACGAGGCTCATGAATCTTTGCCCATGTGAATTACCAGGTAATTTCCAGGTAATTCTAAACCTCATGTGGCAAAAAAGAGATTGCCCTACTTTTGAAAATTCCTGGATGAATATAAAAAATTAAATAAGGGTAAATGGTGGTGAATCAATTTGAAATCAAAATTAACATTGCATATTATGTTTTCTGATATAACATACACTCACTGAAATATGGTGTTTTTGGGCTTATTATTTGTGCTAAAAATAATTGAATTTGTAGCATTAATCAAGTTTGGGCTTCAGTATACAAACAAATGGATTCAAATGCTTTGGTGATTTTACTTTATTATGAAATGTATTATCAATTTATTGCAAAATATGTTTTAAACTCAATGTTTATATTTTCACTGCTTCAACAACTCATGCCATGTAGAATCTAGTCACACTACCTATTGCCTTAGATTACACCAATCACAAAAGAGAAGCATAAATACTGTTGTCACCAACCTGTCACCAATCATGTCAAACATATTTCTGCCTTCAAGACATCAAACACAACATTATTTTTTCACCACCACTGCTACCACCACCTATTGTGGTTACATGATTACCACAGTTATTCCTCTTACATTATTCTATTGATTGACATGGGTAATTTATGTGGTCACATCATCATAATTATCAACATTATTCCTTAATCGTGAGTTTTCTATGTAGATCCACAGACAAAGAACAAAGAGTAACCACCAGGTAATTAAAAATACCTGTAAAAAGTGGTTGCTCTTCAACTAAAAATTATTGGGTAAATATCAAACATGTTAAGCAAGGGTAATAATTGTAAATCAGTACAAATACCAAAATGATCATTGAATATAATTTTTCTGATGTAAAATATGCTCAATAAAAACAATGTTTTTGGGAATATCATTTGCACCAAGCACATTGGAATTTGTTGCATCAATCAAGTTGGAAATGAGGTGTATATAAAACTGGATTTAGATGATTTGGTGAATTTTCTTTGTTATCACTTTTAGTGCTATTTTTACACAAAGCATGATTTGATTTTAATTTTTTTATTTTTTATTTCACATATTCATGTCATGTAGAATCAAGTAACACTATGTATTGCCTTAAATTTAACCATGCACAAAACAGACATAAAATTGTTATTGGTACCAATATGTTATCTTGAAAAATCTATTGGAATAGATTTATCTAGTGACACCATTTTTTAACATGGGGTGCCATAATTTGGGTATGGTATCAGGGGGAAGGCGTAGATAAGATATGTGACTTTTGGGAGGTACAGACCCCCAAATCCCGCATCTATGATGTCATATACTCTAATGGTGTCATATTAATGCTGATTTGAGGCCAAATTGGGGTCATTTAGTAGCGTCAAAAAACATTTTGGGATAGATTAGGGGCAGGAGGCTGTGCGCATGCAGCGCGCATGAAAATATTTTCCAGTTTCAAAAGGCCACACACGGAGACTTCAAGGTCAAATATTATTTTTGGGCCATGCCCCTGTATGGTATTTTTTATGGTAAAAAGTCTCAAATTGTTGCTATTACAGTAGAT
>JALLOT010003386.1:0-11347 GCA_036939595.1 Thalassiosira livingstoniorum | reverse complement strand
AAATGACAAAAAAAACGCCAAAAAATATTGTTTTAGCGATAATTCGCCATGCTCCAGCGCCAGTGTTTGTTTGCTCGCAGGTTTTGCTCAACCAAACAAATAAAGCACATTCTGATCACAATTTTCAAGTTCCCATCTCAAACCTTGAACTATCTCTCTCAAAAACAAAGCAGTTCACAACTGCAATAGGAGCAAAAGTCAGGAGCGAATCGAAGTGTAGACATTTCCAGGATTGGGTGGTGCAAGTCAAATCTCTAATGGAATGGTGGTTTAGACGATCTTGGTAAGGGAGAACTACCTTGGTTGTAGCTGAGATTGATGTTCTTTTTGCACTACTGAAAAAGTCAGGGACACAGTTTGGATTTGAGTTTTCATTTGTCATTGGTGGCTCAAGAGGCTAGAAATGTGGCATCTGATGTGCCATGAAATTCAAATGCTCTACAAACCATCTCTCATGAATTCATTCTGTATGTAATCTCTCATCCACCCCCAAAGAAAAGTCAGTAACACTTACAAACTCCAACGAATCCAACCAATCCAACCATGGCACCCAACACCACCACCACCCCCTCCTCCTCCTCCTCCACCACCAAACGCCGCAACCTCTCCTCCAACCCCAACCTCCACCGCCGCTTCCACGACATCCCCTCCTACATCTCCTTCCTCGGCGGCCCCAACCCCCACATCATCGAAAAAGTCCTCATCGCCAACAATGGCGTCGCCGCCGTCAAAGCCATCCGCTCCATCCGCCGCTGGTCCTACGAAATCTTCGGCAACGAACGCGCCATCTCCTTCGTCGTCATGGCCACCCCCGAAGACCTCCGTGCCAATGCCGAATACATCCGCATGGGGGATACCATTGTCGATGTTCCGGGGGGGAGCAACAATCACAATTATGCCAATGTGACGCTCATTGTGGAGTTGGCGCGGTTGCATGGGGTGCATGCCGTGTGGGCGGGGTGGGGGCACGCGAGTGAGAAACCCTCGTTGCCGAATATGTTGGCGATGAGTCATCCGCCCATTCAGTTTATTGGTCCGGCGGGTCCACCGATGCATGCGTTGGGGGATAAGATTGGCAGTACGATTATTGCGCAGAATGCGGGAGTGCCGTGCATTGCGTGGAATGGAGCCAATGTCGTGGCGGAGTACGACGTCGCGACGGGGAAGTTGCCCGAGGAGAAATTCAAAGAGGCGTGCGTGACCAGTGCCGCGGAGGCGGAGGAGGCGTGTCGCGGGATTGGATTTCCCGTCATGATCAAAGCGAGCGAGGGAGGGGGAGGGAAGGGCATCCGCATGGTGGAAACGATGGACGAGGTGAGGAATGCCTATCGGCAAGTGTGTGGAGAAGTCCCCGGAAGCCCCATCTTCATCATGAAACTCTCCAGCAACTCCCGCCATCTCGAAGTGCAAGTCCTCGCGGACGAATACGGGAATGCCATTGCACTCAACGGCCGCGATTGCTCGGTGCAACGCCGCCATCAGAAAATCATCGAGGAAGGTCCCCCCGTCGCTGCCCTCCCCTCCGTTTGGAAACAGATGGAAGATGCCGCCGTCAGTCTCGCCAAGGCGGTGGGGTACACCAACGCCGGGACGGTGGAATACCTCTACTCCGAAGAGGAAGAACAATTTTACTTTTTGGAATTGAACCCCCGATTGCAAGTGGAGCACCCCGTGACGGAAATGATTACCCGGGTGAATCTCCCCGCGGCGCAGTTGCAAGTGGCCATGGGGATTCCGCTCTATCACATCCCGGAGGTGAGGGAGTTGTATGGGAAGAATCGCTTTGAGAATAAGGAGGATGTGGAGAGTGGAAAGAGCGTGATTGACTTTGGAAAGGAGGAGCGTGTACCCCCGTACGGACATTGCATTGCCGTGAGGATTACGGCGGAGAATGCCGAAGCGGGGTTCAAACCCACGAGTGGGGGGATCCAGGAGCTGAATTTCCGATCGACGCCGAATGTCTGGGGGTATTTCAGTATGGACAGCTCGGGGTCAATTCATGAGTTTGCGGATTCGCAGTTTGGGCATTTGTTTGCGAGTGGGACGGATCGGGAGCAGGCGAGGAGGAATATGGTGCTGGCGTTGAAGGAGCTTTCGATTCGGGGGGATATTAGTACTACGGTGGATTATATCTCGAAATTGATTGAGTTGGATGATTTTATTGAGAATACTATTGATACTGGTTGGTTGGATCGTCTTATTAGCAAAGGGGGGATTGATCTTACGCCCACTCCACGAAGGAGTTTGATGCCCTCACTGTCCCTTGCTGATATTGGCAAATTGTCCATGAATGATGATACCTTGGTTGTCATTGGGGCTACAGTTAGTGCGTACGATCAATGCACTCAAGATGATGCGAAATTCCTCGAACTCTTGGATCGTGGACAATTGCCACCCCTCTCACTTCTTAAAATGGTTCGTGAGGTGGAACTCATTCTTGAAGAAATAAAGTACAAATTGAAATGCACGAGGACGGGAAATAATGAGTTTCAAATATCCGTGGTGGGGAATGAATCCATGTGTGTTACCTCTTCGGTGCGTATGTTGAGTGATGGTGGATACCTGATTGATATTGGGGGAAAGAGTCAAGTGGCATATCAGACCAGCCGAGGGGATGCCGCGAGTGGAATGAGGCTCAGTGTGGGTGGCAAGAATGTGGCGTTTTCGGCGGACTATGATCCTTCTTCGTTACGTACGGATGTGGCGGGGAAATTGGTCAAGAAGCTCGTGCCCAACGGTGCTCATGTAGAAAAGGGAAGTCCCTATGCAGAGATTGAAGTGATGAAAATGTTCATGCCACTCAAAGTGGAAGAGTCTGGAGTGATTACCTGGGCGAATAATGAGGGAGCCGCTTTGGCACCGGGAGATCTTTTGGCGACGTTGGAATTGGAGAATCCGGACAATGTCACCATGGCAGTGGTGTTCAAGGGTTATTTGAATGTGGATGGCTGGGGAGAGGTTGAAGAAGCTTCATCTTCTGCTAGTAACCGACCTCACATTACTTTGAAGAAGGCGATGGATAGATTGAAATGCGGTATGGCTGGATATGTTTTATCGGCAAATGTGCTTGACCTTGTAATGAAGGATATTGGAAGTGCTGTGACTGATCCTTCGCTTCCGGTGTATGAGATTGATGAGCATTTGTCTGTACTGAATGGAAGAATTGATGGTGATTTGTACGATCAGCTCGAAAAAATGACGAGTGATTTTAAAGCCAAATGCACGAAAGCAAAGGGAGAAGGAACTACATTGAAGTAAGTACCATATGATGATGCCTGAAGTTTTTAGTTGGGAATTCATTATTGATGGGACAATTGCTAATCATCAAATTTTCATTACTCACTCTTTCTACAGATTCCCAGCAGACCAAGTCAAGCACTTAATAGCTATGCATCTCGGAGCCATCAAGGATGAATCGGAACGTTCAGGGTTCTCTGCGCTCACGAAGCCCCTCGTTGATGCCGCTGATCCATACACTCGCAGCCGTGCAGATTACGTTCCCGGTGCAGAGCGCGTACTATCTGGGTTCCTTGACATTCTAAGGGAGTGGATTGCGGTGGAACGTTGGTTTTGCGATGGAGTGTCCTATGCGGATGCTGTTGATCAATTGCGCAGGGCCAATAAAAACAACAGTTCGAAGGTGCTAGATATCTGTCGAGCACATTCTCTACTTAAATCGACTGCGGGTGTTGTATTACGAATTATTGATTCAATCGCCGAGGCGGGAAAGACGGATATTTCAATTGGAAAGTTTACATCTGTAGTTCTTGGCGCTGATGGGTTGGAAGATACAACACCTTGTCTTACTGATATTGCATCAATGAGAGGAAATGAAACTTATGACATTCTTTCTCAACGAAGCAGAAAGGTACTCATAGAAGAGTCTCTACCGAGTATCGAAGAGCACAAGAGCAAAGTACTGGAAGTGGTGAGGTCGCTTGGGCAAGGAAATGACGATGCAACAAAGCAAGTTCAACAACTTATCAATGACAACTTGCCAGGATCGGATATTCTTGTTCCACTCTTGAGAGAAGCTGCGGATGCAAAAGAACAGCTTGGAATTCTTGAGGTGGCAGCACGGAAGCAATACAGAACCTACAATCTGAAAGAATTCACTCCCAATCCTGACCAAAACTTGCTCAAATTTACGTTCTTCAACAAGCCAGAGGCAAGTGCTTTCAGTAGCACAGCACGCATCACAAGCATCACCGATCTGACAAAGACTCTCAGCAGCCACAAGCTGTCGGAGGACGATGACAGTGACTCAGAGAGCAGCTTGCGCAGTGTTGATCAAAAAGGGTTGAATGAAAGCCGTACAGCTATTATGAAAATTTGTAACTCTCTGAAGGAGATCCATGATGATATGAATGCCTTCAAAACAATTTTGGAGGAGTTTCCTCAATACAACGGAAGTGCTCCACCTTGCGAAGCAGGACCGGCCAACGTTCTATCTATTTTTGTGCTACAAGATGGATCAGGTACTGATGAAAACACCAATGGGAAGAATATTGAAATGCTTCTGTCACGCTACCTTGAGGATCTGGAAAAGGCTGATGTCAGGCGAGTTTCTTTTGTAGTGCCTAAGGATAGCACCAGTGACAGCAATGAGTATCCTCCACCATCAGTCTTCACATTCAGAGAGTCAGCTGACTTCACTGAAGACCATTTGTACAGGGACATTGAGCCCGAGGTATCTTATCAGCTAGAGATGCTTCGTCTCACGAAAAATTTCAGTGTGAGTTGCCTAGGGACACATCTATCACCAACTGGGCAAATTTATCTTTACAGAGCAACTCCGAAGTCGTCAGCCCTATCATTAGACAAAAAGGCCAACAAATCCCCGAGGGTTTTTGCCAGGGCTCTGAGCTTTGTCCTTGACTTTTCAGCTGGCACGTTTGAGAGACTTCTTATTGAAGCATTCAATGCTATTGATTCCATCAAGACAGCAGTCCCGGCTGAAGATAATCATCTCTTCATTAACATTGTAAGCGATTCGCAGAGCACCATCATTGATCCAGTGGATGTCGAGCAAGTGGTAGTTTCCATTCTCAAACGTCATGATGAACGAACAAAGCGCCTTGGAATTGCAGAGATTGAAACAAAGGCTGTGTGTAGACTTGCCGCGGATTCACCTCCAATATCTCTTCGTTTAGTTGCAAGCAACCCAACAGGCTATGTCCAAGTCATGAACACATATATTGAAGCGGCAGATGGGTCAGGAAAGAAGCGCACTTTCAAATCAATTGGCAGTACTAAGGCGAATTTGGCTTGCAGCGGGGATAGTTCATGGGAAGACTTGGAGGTTACTACACCCTACCCCCTTACTCGACCTTTTGATGCTCAAAGAAAGGCAGCGCTCAAATCCTCTGACACTCTTTACTGCTACGATTTACCGGCATTGTTTGAGGCTGCAGTAGAGAAGCAGTGGGCTGATGCATCCGGGTCAGGAACAGAGGGAAGTATTCGGGCTGGCTCGCGTCCACTGATGGTCATGTTTACTACAGAGCTTGTCGTTAGGAAGAAATCAGGGGGACACTGGACAATGAAGGACTACTTAAAAGGAGATTTGGAAATGGTTGAAATGCAAAGAAAGGCAGGAAAGAATGATGTAGGGATGGTGGCATGGCTGATGACACTTCAAACAGTTGAATATCCTACTGTAAGTTGCTGAAGTAGTTTTGTCCTGCTTTCACTTGATTCACTCAAATGTAAACTTTATTTGTTTCATTGTATCAGGGCCGCCAAGTAATTCTGATCTCAAATGACATCACTCACAAAGCAGGAAGCTTTGGTACAAGAGAAGATGTTGTATTCAAAATGGCATCCGATTTCGCTAGAGAAAGGAGGATTCCAAGGCTATACGTTGCTGCGAACTCAGGTGCTCGTATTGGACTTGCAGAAGGAATCAAGAAGGTGTTTAAAGTTGCTTTCAAAGATCCATCGAACCCTGAGAGCGGTATCGATTTCCTTTATGTCAGCAAATCTGACTATGAACGTCTTGGAGTAGCGCAAAAAGATTTGATTGCAGTACCGGCCAATGTTAATGGAGAAGATGTTTATAAGATCACGGACATTATTGGGTCTGAGCCAGACTTGGGAGTTGAAAACTTAAAAGGATCTGGTCTGATTGCTGGAGAAACAAGTCTGGCCTATGATGATATTTTTACACTCACAATTGTGCTCGGAAGGTAGGTACAAGCCGCTTTTTTTTTCACAAAGATCCACCATTTGAGAGTTGCAACTCAATATTTATCTGTTGTTCATCTTTCAAATATAAATATAGGACTGTGGGCATTGGTGCGTACTTGGTGCGTCTTGGTCAACGGACAATCCAAAAAACTACTTCCTCCCCCATCATTTTGACAGGCTACCAAGCTTTGAACAAATTAATGGGAGTTGATGTGTACTCGACAAATGATCAGCTAGGAGGCCCAGCCATCATGTACTCGAATGGTATCTCACATTTAGCTGAAAGTGATCATCTTTCAGCTGTGACATCTGCTGTACACTGGCTGTCATATGTGCCTTCCACTCGGGGTGGATTGCTTCCTATTGCTGACATTACTGGCATCGATGAAGTTGAACGACCAATTTGTTTCATCCCTAAAGCAGGTGTTCCCTATGACCCTAGGTTTCTTCTTGCTGGCCGCGAGGATAACAGTGGCAACTGGCATGGGGGATTTTTCGATAAAGGGAGCTTTACGGAGACTCTCTCAGGCTGGGCAAAAACTGTGGTTGTGGGTCGAGCACGACTTGGTGGGATCCCGATGGGTGTCATTGCGACAGAAAATAGAACAGCTGAGGCCATCAAACCGGCTGACCCTGCTGATTTGAGAGCATCAGAAGCTGTAATTCAAGAAGCAGGATGTGTTTGGTTTCCTAATAGTGCATACAAGACAGCTCAAGCAATCAATGATTTCCGTACTGAAGATTTACCTCTCATCATTTTTGCCAACTGGAGAGGTTTCAGTGGAGGGCAACGCGATATGTTCGATGAAGTTCTTAAGTATGGTTCACTCATCGTCGATGCTTTTGTGAAATGTCAGCAGCCTGTGTTTGTTTACATTCCTCCACATGCTGAAATCAGGGGAGGTGCATGGGTAGTCTTGGATTCATCAATCAACGAATCAGTCATGGAGATGTATGCAGCTGCTGAACATGCTCGAGGAGGTGTTCTGGAAGCAAATGGAGCGGCAACTGTGAAATACAGGACAAAGGACATTTTAGCAACTATGCACAGACTAGATGATAAATTGAAGGAGCTAGATGCAGAATTGGAAGAGCGTGTGTGTGAAATCGAACGCGGGGAAGTCATGCAGGCAATCCAGGCAAGAGAGCAAGCACTTTTGCCAATCTACGAGCAAATTGCTGTCCAATTCTGTGAGTTGCATGACACTCCTGGAAGGATGAAAGCTGTTGGTGTTATCGAACAAGCTGTTGAGTGGAAGAATGCCAGATCTTACTTTTATTGGAGGCTTCGCCGAAAACTAGCTGAGTTTGATTTGCGAAAGAAAATACAGGAAACTGCTGAAGTTGGTAGAGGAACAGAGGAATTATCACCCGTGGCTGCAAGTAAACTGATTAAGTCATGGTTCCTTGAGACACCTGGTGCTTACGAAGCACTTTGGAATGATGACAAAGCTGTTTTGTCATGGATGGCCCAACACCATGAATTCCTTGAGACAAAAATAGTTGAACTCACTAAGCAGTGTGTCACACAAGAGGTGTTCCAGGTAATGACAGCTGGTGGCAACACAGCAAAAATAGGAACCTCTGGCATTATCGAAGGAATATCGAAGGCTTTGTCAACCATGTCCGCAGACGAACAAAAAGAACTCAAGGAAATGATTAAATCCAACCTTCAGCTATAATAGTACCTACCATACTTCGGAATATTATGTGTAATGAGCTAAAAAAATGACATGACATCTACTTGTTGTAATAGGCTTTATTCAATAAGTAGTACTCCATCTTCTTCATAAAGTTTCGAAAAGGATTGTCACTGGTCCTGGATTTTGTCTTGCTACAATTGAACTTGAATGAAAACACGCAAAAATATTGAAAGTATGAATACCCTTATTTTGTTTGGAGTTCCACATGCACTTTTCAATGTACTTACTTCTATTTCCTTTACTACAATATCAAAAGTCATGTCCCATTTTTATCACAGCATAATTGATAAGTTCTCATTGTATTGATTGTACTGCATGTATTCAAAATGTGCCACAACAAGCCACAACATCATGCAAAAAATTGACATTATCACTATCTTGACCCAGGAAAACACAGTGATTCCAACCCTTTAAGATATGTTCAAAATGCTTGTCCAATCACAACTCTGCTGGTTATTTCTGAAGCCTGCTTTAACAGCATATCAAATGAAGATTCAATCTTAGCTGGAGGAAGGGATAGTTGAAGCAAGCAAAACATCTCGTCTTCTTTACAGCATGTTCACAATTAGTTGCAATATTGGTGGATATTCTTACAGATCTATACGTATTAGGACATGTTGAAGTATAAAATATTCATGCATGCAACATCAATCATTTATAAGTACCCACTGCTAGGCAATTTCCCAGACATGGTCAAAAGTGTTGAAAGCCTACCTCAGGGCTACCTAAATTCTACACCTCTTCTGGCATTACCAAGCAAACATGTCATTTGTAGGCAGTCACTCGCACAGCCACTCAGTAACAAAGGTAGTCACCTACATGAGAGTGTTTGGGCTGGTCTATCAACCAGGCTGATCTACAATCTGTTGGTAGAAATACTGTAGCTCCTGCGTACAAAAGATCCAAAAAGAAAGATATGGGAAGGTTGCCACGTCAGTGCTTGAGGAGAAGAATTTGGCATGGTGACCAGCCAATGAAAGGCTACTTGAAACAATAAATAGCTCATAATTAATATGTAATCTCTGTTACCAATTGTAATCAGGAGACTACTCAATGTTCATCTGAAAAGTAGAGATTGAGCCATCAGGCACTAGGGTGCAAAAGTAATGTCTTTTCAACAAATCAGATTGAAAAATCACTAGATTTTCATTCTACAATATCCTATATAGATCACCAGTGATTCAATAAAAATGAAAGATTCAATCAGATTCAATCATATATTTTAATGATTAGAACAATGAATCTTTCAAAGGATATTTGACCTTGTTCTAATGCTCCTACTTGCTACACATGGTAACAATAGGCTCATTAGATTCAACAACCAATTTGCAGATCTAATGATTGTAACTAATTTTTTAGGTTCTTTTTTTGATATATTTAGCCTGTTTTCAAAAGGAATTAGTTCTGCTTTTGTGCATGTTAACACCAGTTTATAAGGGCTTGTAAAGTCCAATCATAGCCAGAATGTTGTTTGTTTAATTCAGCAGGAGCAGGCACAAAAATAAGGCTTTCTAAAATGCAATTTTGAGTGTTATTGAATTTTATTTACAGTGTAACTTAGACTTATTCAGATTTTTTCATGACAACCAATCTATTTCTGAGTTCTGTGGGCCTTTTATGTGGAAAATTTGAGACACATTGTCACTTCTTACTACAATTTCATGAAGAAATTAGTTCTGTGACTCAAAAAAATTAATTTTATATAATTCCATCAAATAACATTTAAAAAAATTAAAGGCATGTGAGTACATATGCAACTTATCAAATAAATTAATCACATCTATTAAATTAAATACCAGAGTCCTATGATTCAGCATCTACATTGTCAAATTGTCACACTTATCTCATACATCAATTGCATGTTGTAAAAATTGAAACAATTTATGACAAATCATAACTAAGGATGTGAAGAGGATAAGAGATTGAACACTTTTAGTCATTGTGACAACACAGCTCTCTTTAACTTCTCATTCAGAATCATTCTTCCATGCAACAATTTTGGTCAAAGGCATGGATCAAACCAATGAATGGTCCGGAAACCATTACAACAGAAATGATGATAAATGAAACATCTGATTTTTCAAGAAATAAATCATGTCAGTGGCTGCAAGGGACTGACAAAAGATTACATATTAGATGTGTTAAAAACTTGAAAAATACCATACAACCAATGAAAAATCAAATGACCTGATAAGATTGATCAAATATAGAAAACAAAATATGGGTGTTTTGACCAAAAATTTTCAAACCAACTAATAATTTTTAGCTGGGAATATGCTTGACTTTCAATTCATTGTTCTGAAATTTTAAAATGTGATGGAATGTGGTTTTTATTATCACCTACATGCTCACTTAGATAAGGTTAAGTCAAGTTGCTAAAAATTATACAGTTGATTTTTAGAACTTGTTGCATAGTTGCCTTGTTGTCTTGTTCTAGTTTCCCTCTTCATCAAAAACCCTATTCCATATTGCTAACACAACTTTGGTGATCTCTAATTAAATAAATGATATTCTACAAGAACTTGATGTACAACTTTTTCAGAAAACCATATTTCTAATAACAACTGAAAACACTAGCAAACAATTTCTTAAATGTCATAGAGTACATCAAGAGTAGACACATGATATTTTCATTCACATATTCCACAATTGTCATCCATATTTGTCTCCAGTTCCCTAGTCTTGATAAGGATCTGAATAACCCCAGAGCAGTGAAAATCATTAAGAGTTATAACTAACTTAGTACTCATGGTTTGAGAACTGAAACAAAATAAATTAATTAGTGCATTCAATTTCAAACAGAAAAATACAAAAGTAAAACACCAACCAAGAAGAATTGAAGTACAAATATTCCATATGTCAAACACAAAATAAACCACTGCTTCAAGACAGTAATGTCAATTTATGGAAACAACATGTAGCTTCAGATGTAACCAAATTAAAGGAGGGCAAAAATTTTGATCAAAGGAAACAATGTGAAACATGAAGTCTGAATCCTACCAGTACTTCACCTTTTGAAGAGTATAGTTTTCATCCACTCACATAGTTAATGTTGTACTGTATTTTCAGCTTGCTTTACTGCCTAGTTCCTCCAATCACACTTGCCACTGTCCTTCACACATATTTCCCCCACATTATTCAACCACCCCAACCAATTTCATTCCATTGTTTTTATTATTCTTTTATCTCTATAGTCTGTTTGTTGTACGTTTATCATCAATTCCTCTTTAGTATTATGTACAAATAACTAGTAGCAGTGGTAGAAGTGCCTTGGTTACTTAAATCTGCAACAAACAAAACTAAATTTAAAAGCTAGTTGAATTACCTCAACAACGATTGCTTTTTGTGATGTATTGAAGTTTGATCTGCTGCCTGCTGCCAATGCCACAGAAAGGTAATGAATAGAGGTTTACAGGCTGATGTCATTGACAAAAGGATTAAACCATCAATGTCAA
>JALLOT010003385.1:0-10440 GCA_036939595.1 Thalassiosira livingstoniorum | reverse complement strand
CAGAAGAATCCATGTCTAATACCATGAATGTGAGCGAGTTGCATGCAAAGCAATTCGTGCTCTAATACCAATTGAACCAAAAAAATGCTTTTAATCAAGAGTTAATAGTGCAAAAAAGTTTTACATTGAGCGCTCCTAGTTAGCAAATATTTACATCCTATTATACCCCAAGATTATACACATCATGATCCTAATTATTACGACCACCACCACCACCCCTCGACCGAACCCTATCCCACTGAAACCCAATCTCCTCCAACCTCTCCACACTATCCCTCCTCATCTTCCCACTCTTATACTGCTTCCTATTCGTATGAACCCATTGCCCCAACAACGGATTCGGCGGATAATTCGCCGGACAATTCACATCTCCATGAACGTTCCTATATTCCAAAATTTGCTGAAAGCGGGTGTCCCAGAGATCGTCGGGAGTCATGGTTTGGCGGGTCCATTCGAATCCCAGTTCGGTGAGGCGGTGGTGGCGTTCGGGGGTGATTTCTCCTTTGGTGGCCCAGTATCTTTGCCAGTTTACCCTGGATGGGTGGGATGTTGTGATGTTTGTGCAAAACGAGTGTTTCGTTGAGGCATGAAAAAATCGGGAGAAAAGAAATGGCAGATGAAATGCAAATATAGTACGTACCATCTCCCTAATTTGGGATGGCTGTGACAAATTTGTGGTACATTGCAATGCCCATGCTCTATAAAATCAAAGTTGTTGTGCGGTAAATAAAAATGACGTTAACAAGAGAGTTTCAAACAAGCCATATATGTTTCAATACACAAACACATGACACATCATGACTCACAGCACTAACAGAACAAATCACTTACCAATCTTATACTCCATCAACGCCCCAAAATTCTTTTCCCACATTAGATCTTTCTTTGTCAATTTTGCAGTTTGCGTTTTTTGTTTTTTGGTGGGAGGATTGTTGTTTTCGATATCCATGATGAGATTTTTTTTGTTGGAATTTGAATTTCATCCACTGACGGGATGAATTCCGTTGATTGCATGGAGTCTCAAGATATGTAGAAATTGACATAGGAATTCATAATTTTAAATTCAAATTTTGAATCTCACTGGCTCTACTCTCCATAGAATTGTCATCGAAACCCATTCCATTTGATTAGTGTAGCCTACGAACAGTGTCCATTCCTTAGACCACATTCGTGACAGCAAATCCACTCACATCTACCAACAACATGCAGAGGGATTGCTCACTTGATATTTTCGAGGCTCTTGGGGCAGCAGCAATGTCAGTGCTGCTAGCCCCAAGAGCCTTGAAAATATCAAGTGAGCAATCCATCTGCATTTTGTTGGTAGATGTGAGTGGATTTGCTGCCACAAATGTAGTCAAAGGCATGGATGCTGTTCATAGGCTATACTAATTGATTGAATGGGTTTCAATGGCAATTCTATGGCAAGTAGAGCTGGTGAGAGTTTAAAATTGAATTTAAAATTACGAATTCCTATGTCAATTTCTACATATCTTGGGACACAACGCAATCAGTGACATTCATCCTGTCAGTGGATGAAATTCCAATTTCAACAAAAAAATCTCATCATGGATATCTGACATACCACCTGCATGGTTTGGTTGGAAATGTTCAAAACCTGTTCATGCTGGATGTCTGGTGAGGGATGGCACTGGCAGAAGCTGTCAAAGAATTTGTGCGTGCTCACCTGCATCTTTAATAATCATCATCATTTAAGGTGTGGACACCTTAGATAGTTAGTATAGATGGGGGCTAAGTTGAACAATTTTCAAATTGGTTCTATTAAGGTTGCCATTTCCGCAATGGCTTTCACCACGGTGGGGAGGTTCATCAGTGGATCTCATCAAGAGAGAGCTGTCAGCAATCCCTGTCGAATCTACATTAGGAATAAGTACAAAAAAACTGTCAATTTATGGTGGAACAAAATTGACCTTTTCAATTCATGGTGGAACAGACAAAGTATATTATTAGAAAATGCTATATACCTTGTACACATCCAAACACAAAATTAAGTTGTTGTTACTCCCTTTGCCTTTAAAAAAGTATCTTTTGAAGTTTTCCTGTACCATAATAGTTTTCTATTTTTAACATCTAACTTGAGCTTTCACCTGTGATGCCCAATGTATCTCTCACAACATCTTATTGGAATTTTAGTAAGGCTTTGCCTTTTCTGAATGGATTATCTTGGGTATATGTTCCCATTTAGGCTCTTGTTATAGCAGATCTCATCACACATGACCTATTTTCTTTACTTGAGTGAAAATAAATATTTATTTGTAACTAGTACACATCTAAAAGTCTCATGTAACAAATTAATTGGTTTATAATCAATCAATGACACATTTTAACATTGTACCAGGTTTAAATAAGAACTAAATAGAATATTCCTCAATAAAGTTTGTTATTTTTGTGTTCAAACAAAAAGATCTATTTGAATGGATGAAAAATGAGATTTCATTACATAAAGTATGGGAGGGTAGCTTTTCAAATGATACTAAAATGCCTTTTACTAGCAGTGTGAAATGTTGTGCCTGTACTGTGGTGCTGGCCAACACACCTTTCATCCATGGCAGATGCCATGACAGAAAGAGATGTCTTAATGTCAGTAACTGTAAAGTTTTATCACTTTAACATCAAATTTGATTAGCCTCTGAGGTGAATTTTGTGCCTTACATTGCAACAACCAGCAAATAATAGACAAAGTAATGGAAAAACTCAATATGCATGTCACTGGATATATCTTGCAACTACAATGTCTGCAAACACCAAGTTTTCAGACCTTTTTGAAAAAAATGAAGTGTAACAGGTATTTGTGATGATTAATGCTAATCCAAAATTGTTTCAATCATTGTGACAGCAGAATCTCTAAACCAATCCAAATCAATTGCTCATTTTCAATGGAAATGGTATTTTTGACTGCTACTTTATCAACAATGACATGGTGTTTTTTGGTTTGTTACATCATTGAAAAGGTAATTAAATGAACAATTCACTTTGCATACTGAAATTTCTGTGGGATAAAGCTATCTCTTAAATCTGCCATTTGATTTAAAAATTCTTCATTTTATACAAAAGAAGCAGTAAAAATTATGTACCTTAACTTGCTATCTTGAATCCCCAGGTATAATATTAATAGCATCATAACCATGGTATTTTCATAGGTGCCTTTTGGGGTGATGGCAAAAAAAAAATTAAAAAAAAGTTTACTATCATTTTAGAGATGAAACTATACAATTTTTGTTGAAACCAGACTTTACAACAAATGGTTTTTCTGACATAAATCTAGATCTTTGAAATCTCTCAAATAGTTAATGCTCATTTTCTGATATTTCTAACTGATTAGGATGATCAAATAATTTATTGCCTATCATTACTGTGCAGACTTTGCACTTAATATCTTAGCATTGGGGCATATTAGACAGATAAATGATGTTTTCACACAAGATATGCTTTTCCTGAACATGGTGGCATATTGTTTACCCTCCTACAAGGTCTACCTTTTTAAACAAAGTAAAACACGGTACTAACTAACAAGTAACCAACCATGGTGGAGGACCTAATTAAAAAGTCTAGTTTTCTATAATGTCTGTCTGTAGACACAAACATCATCCATACTGCTAATGTAAATACTGTGTAGGTGTAGCTTATATTGTAATGTATCATGATCGCTCAATGTAAATTACCAGATCATTCGTGATGACAATAATCAATAGTATCATAATAGGATACTCCATTATAGATAGTCAAAATGTTCTCAAGCAAAAAATACATCCCTTATTTCCAATGATTGTGTTGTATTTGGTACATATTACTACATCTGATATACACATTTCAAATTGATATCAGATTTGTCCTATTTCTCTGTAGGATAATGAATTATCTTATTTATTGCACAGGAGTTTGTCCTTGGATTTTCAGATTTAGATGAGACACATACAGTCTAAATTATTATTGTCTTTGGATGACTCCAGCTTGATAAAACTTTTCTAATTTGTCAGTACAATCTAATATACCACTCATATTAATGACGGGATATGTAACAATAGGGGTATTGTCCTGTCCATACATCAGTTAAATTGAAGCAGACAAACTGACACATATTGCAGGTAGTGCTTCTTTATAGTGTGAGAAAGGTCCCCTGTTGGAATTCTGTGTTGAGCATCTGATCATAAAGTTGTATTTTTAATTTTGTCCAATTTGGATAATTGTGCTTATAACTATAAGGGCAAAGAGGTAGTGTAATCAAAGGGTCAATAAATGACCAAGCAATTATATCAACTAATATATGTTTTATTAGACAGATATTTCTTTATTTTTATGACTCATACAATTTTCTTGCAAAAGTTGATGAAAAAATTTCCAGTTTTTTAACAAACTGTGCTTTTGAACAGAGATAAAAATCTTGGTGTTTAATACCAATTTGTGTGAGCAATCATTTTCATTTTTCTTTAACAGTCAAATAGTAAGAACTTTATCAACATGTGAAAATTCTACTAAAAGGTAATATTGCATGATATGATGTTATATTATTGTATGAAAAAATAATAAATGAATTTAGAACTTACTTAGATATGTTTTAGGTATGTATATTTGTGGTGGTAGGTTTGTATGTTCAAGGAACTGATGAAAGATCAAAGAGATGCATTCACAAGTTTACTCCATTTGCTTAGAATAGTAGTTTAATATTCATAAATTATAATACTTATCTATTTTAAACAAGACACCAATATTTTTTTGCTCAACAAGATTTTTTATGAGGGCTTAATGTTTTGATATTATATCACACATCATAAACATTTTTTATAAACATATAAATCTTTTTATATAGAGCTGGATAGATAGGAATACAATTTTGTCTGTTTTTGGTGCATGACAGACTGACACTACCCCTATGGTTACATACCCTGTCTTATTTGATTGTGCTAAATTTTGCATCATCTTAAATAACAAGGAATATTACTTTATTTTAGTGAAAAGTTTAGAAATACAGAAGTATTATTTTGGTAGAAGTCCATTATATATTGCCATAATAAATACTCCATTTGTCCCACTTAAAATTGATGATCTTAAACTTTTGGCAAGATTAATCTCATTAATTGGCATACAATGTCCTGGTTATGAAAATCATATTCTTTGTCAAAAGACCTTTCCAATGATGTACAACACCATATGGACCTCCTAAATGGCAGTTGAAAATGGCATCACCAACATGACAGTGACAAATGTTGCACATTTGCATTGACGCCACCTCTACCAATACTTCCATACAAATCTAATCAAGATTTGATGTTATCCATCACACCATGCACTTTGTTTTGTCAGAAATTGTCAAAAACTAAGTTGTTTTTGATGCCATGGTCTGGATATGGTGTTGTGAGATGGTGATTGGCAATGGCATTGTGCATGGCCAATACATGGCCAATCATTGTTGTTAAGGGCACAGAACACATAGAGAGCCAACAATATTGACAAATATTTTCTACAATCTTGTCGACTCAGATGATAAGGCATATATTTTTAAGAAGGCTTCTATCATTGTACTTAGGGAGGTCTTTTGGCTGATCCCATAGTGGTGGAGACATCAGGTGTCTCCCATAGAACCAGCAATAAGAGCTTCTACTCAAAGATAGTCATTTTTTGTGAAAAAAGTACCATTTGACAATTTTTTGTGGGTCAGAGGGATTAATATATATGTATAAATTAGAATTTTTGTACTTACACATATTATTACCCATTGAAAATCAATGCTCTCCATGCAATTAATACAACTACATTTCATGGTCATATCTGTAGCATTCCATCGTACACACAATTATAGTATGATACATACCCTGAGTTGGTTGTATTTTCTGCTGTTCTTAGTACAATAAAAATATGCTTTGAATCAAATCTAATTAAGATTATTTTTTAGAAACATGAAATATGATTTATCTAGAATTTTGCCCATTTTATTAATGTTTTGGTCCATGTAAATAGCAGTAAGTGATATAAACTTAGTATCTGTGACTAATGAGGATAAGGAGTGCTATGTAATAACACCTACATCTCTCATATTGAGTCCTCTATGAGAAAATAGCCATTGAAGGTGTCAGACTTACCTTTGATATGATAGTTTTTTCACAAGCATGACTAAAATATTTTAAAAAAGAAATCAGTTTTGGTAGGACAATGAAATAACGGCTAGTAGAGGAACTGCCATTTCAAAATCCAAGTGATTTTGAAAAAATCACATCCTTTTAAACATATGATTGATACCCATTTGAGTGTGTTCTAAGCTTGAATTAATACTCATGGCTATCAGAAAAATAAAAATTTTTAATTTTCAAATATTTTTTGTGTGATAGTCCAAAATGTAAATTTAAAAATGTACAAACTTCTGAAGGTCTGTTCCATTTTCAACTGTGGAATGTATGATGAATCTACTACAGCTTAATTGATACATAGATTTCATACCACATTGTATGGTAATCACAATCATTGAGCTGCCATGTGGCATAATATTCTTCCATCCCCCAATGCCATGTAACCAAAATGAAGTCATCTGACAAACACTAATCACTATTACATGATTGTGAAGTTCATGAAAAAAATATATATGTAGGAAAAATGTTTCTGTTTTTTTTTTGAAATGTGTATGATAAAAAACTCACCAGCCATTTTTACAGACATTTGAAAATCAATGACATTGTTTATTGAAGCAATGAATTTTTGCAGCATCCAATTGAAAGCAAAATCATAATAATAAAAGTTGCCACCACATTAGAGTTTGCTTTCTCATGTCAAAGGTTTTGTGAGAAGTGAGAAGGTACAGCTATAGTGTGGTTGTCAACTTACTCCAAGAATCATTTTTCTATGATGGAATAAGGAAATCATTTTTCTTGTAAAGCAGTATTCTTGATCATGCTTGATTTTCAGCATATGGATCATTGAGACTTAAAACTAGCGGGAGCTTAAAACAATACTTAAAATTGATAGACATGTCAAATGACCAATAACAAGAGAATAATTTTAGAATATCAGGTTATGATGAGGGGGTCCTGGAAAAAGCTTAAAGTGAGTCCCACATAAAAAACAGCAATTTTTCAATATTTTTTTTGACGGGCAAAACAAAAATTCTTCGCTCATTCGCCAACACCCTCAAAAGCAACCATCGAAAAATGGTCACCCTCAAACAATGGTCGATCCAGTTTTTGCTTTCTCATGAAGGCACGCTGTCATGAATTTCTCGACCTACAGAGGCTTACATAGGAAACCCTTGGGTCAGCACATTCTAACACTTATGCTGCATGTTCAGACCCAAGGGTTTTTCAAATAGTCTCATGTGCGCTGAGAAATCATGCACAGCAAGCCATAAATTTAGACATTTTTTCAAATGATGGCAGAGTGAAATGCTACCACCATGGCAACCTCAGCTTTGGTGCTGTCGTCCCGTCTCATTGCGCCCAGAGCACCAAAACCCCTCCTCCCACACAAGAAGTTGAATATTAAGGTAAGTTCTTATGACCTCTTTTGTCTCTGATCTGACACAGGAGAAGGAGGAGAGGGGCAATCAAGTGAAAAGATTGGTGGCAGGAAATGTGGATGTGGGATGTGGGTTTAAGTTCACTGGAACACACAAAGTGCAAGAATGAAGTAAGGTAGTAGGCGCTTTTGGCTTCTCTTCTGGCCATTGCTTGAAAGTTGCAGCAGAGAGATGGGTAGATTCATTGAGAACAAAGTGGTGAATGTGTGAAGGTGTTACGGCAATGGCCCCGGCCCCAGCCACTCAATCTTTCCTCCTTCAAAGTGATGACACGTTGCTCAACTTATCATCCTTATCTTATCCCCCCTTCCAGCCATCGCCTGAAGGCAAGGTACAGTCCTTCCTATTTGACAAAAATTAATTCTTTCTTTGGAACTTGTTCTAACCATTTTCTCTCAATCAACATTCCGGGACCAGCTTTTTGAGGAAACATGACAAAACAAAGACTGCATCAGATTTCGAAGGTTTGTAGCCAGTAGCCAGCAAACCCATCAATTTCCCTGCACTTTGCCTTTTATCATCTTCCCTTGTTCATCAACCGATTGTTGAGGCAAGGACTTGCTTGTTTGTATGAACATTTTTTTAGTTTTCAAACATTCTGCTCTTGATGCTGCTTCAACTGAACACCGCTACACAATGCCTAATCTTTGCATCTCTTTTGCAACAATTAGAATCGTATTACTTCTGCCCCAGCTAGTGTTGGAAGTGCAAAGATTATTGAAACCATTGGCACCATTGGCAAAATCAGTTTAGGTAGCATTCTCTTTGATTTGTCACAGCAGGCACAGTGTGCACATCCGGTGTCCTTGGCGGAAGAGGCATGCTCTGTTGGAAGAAGTTGTGTTAGTAGTATCGGCATCAGCATTGCCAGGACAACCAAGAGGACTTGATTGTTTCAAGCTCCTTCGCAATCTTCTTTGCACCATGGCCACTATACCGGGCACTTGGAGGTATTGGAAGACATGGAAGATGCCATTGAATTGACGTTTTTGGATATGGTTGCTTTGCATTTGCGTCGGTTGGGCGTGGTTGGGTCATGATTTGCGCAATGTTGCGCAATGGGATCTTGAACTTGTTTCATTCCTCCTTTGGTACCAATTTCAGGCTTGATTTGGTTTCAGGAGGTATGCACCCATTTGTTCTGGACCTGTTGCACTTCCTAAAAGATGGATTAGGGATTGGCCCATACATGAGGAAGGGCTGAATCGAACTATCCGCTCAAGCCGTTGAATTGCATAGTGTGTCAGGGCTCGGCGAGAATCGTATGTGGTTGCATTTCTTTGCTCAGTCTCCTTGGGGGGGTTGCATCGTGTTCTCCGTTAATGTTTTCAACTCCAGCACGCATGGCAAGCTGAAATTCAGAATTACATGGAATGATGTTACCGGATTTTCGACTTCGAATGTGCAGCACACACTCTATGATGTGACACGTTCGAGCTGCATCACCCTGGGCCTATACTTATGAGTAGTTGAAACTCCGATTAAAACGCATAACGGGATACGTTAACTCGTTGTTGAATGGTTATCTTAAATATTTACGGTCAACAGCCGCTCCCGTAAAGAACATCAGCACCCCCATCCATTCTACTCTGCATAATACCCAAACTCAACTCAAAAGTTGCTATCGACATCAACAATTCCTCTTTCTTTCGAGCCATCTTCTCGTTGCTATTTCCACTTTGACTCTTTGGACTTTCCAACGCATCTTTGACCCTGCAATATTGCTTCTCCTTCATTTCGGGCGTACAATCCTTCAATGCTAGCAAATACCTGTCTTGGAAGTTTTGGATCATGTTTTTCAAGTAAGTTTTGAGTCGATCCATGTCTTCGGCGACTTCGGAGAGCTCTGTCTTTTTCTCTTCCAAATGTTTTTCCAAGGTGGTAATTTTATTGTGGTACTTTGATCCAGATGGTGCATAGACCAAACTTTGTGACTGCATACGATGTATGTGGGCCTTGAGTCTAGAATTTTCTATTTTTAATCTCGATGTTTTCCCTCGTTCCAATGGCGATAGGGCAGAGGGGCTATCCCAATCGTAGGTACGTGCTGATTGCCCGTACGGCCTCTTTGAGTCGCTGGGATTATATCTGTAGCGCTCATCATGATGTTTTGATTGCTCCGGAAGTGGTGCATCGGTGTTCAGTAACGTTATCTCAGAATTGCTGACTTTTTGCGGTGACATTAGATCAGCCGCCTTTAGCAGCTTAATGTGATTACTTATGTGCCACAGTGCATTCACCATCAACATTACCAAAATTGAGATGAAGCAAACGTCTCCAATTAAAACTCTATCATAGCTCGTAAAATCGATCTCGTCAGAATGGGAGGCAGTATTCTCGTCGAAATTCGAAACTTCTGGATGAGACTGGCTGTGAGATTGATTGTTTTCCACCAGGTTTCTCCATTTTTGCTCTGCAAAAACACAAAATATGCCGTGTCCAAAAAGCATCGCTCAATAGGTGAATTTCAATTGAGGGGCGAGTTTGACTTCACCTAGCTTCAACTGTTTAAGATTATTACACGATTCTTTGGTGCGTGTATGGGTATGATTGAATGATATTGTAGTACGTAGGCTAACCGTTCCCTCCTCGTTATGTTCGTTAAGCAACTCGAAACTGAAGCATGCATGAAGTTTTAAATTCAATTTCAAACCAATTTCAAATTCAAAATTTGAATTGAAAGAAGAAAGTCTTGAGCGTTGCAATGGTTGCAATAAAACATTTTAACCCTTACCTGCCCAGGGACTGATTTGGGACTGATTTTTACCTTTTACTGTAAAATAATGAAAAAATGGTGAAATTGGGCCATTCAAACACTCAAGTACATCAACTATGTTTAGAGAACATTGTAATAAATTTATTTTTCCATTATTTTACTCTCCTCCAATGGATTTACCAGTGGTTTTGACCAAGGGTAGCAA
>JALLOT010003384.1:0-11325 GCA_036939595.1 Thalassiosira livingstoniorum | reverse complement strand
CAGGCGAAGGTGTAGCTGCTCCTCAAGAGGGTTGCAAATTGCAGCTGCCATATGATGTACGAAAATCAGTGGAGGAGTGTCAGCGAAAAATATCATCCCTCCTTTTTTACTGCGTTCTCTCGATAATGCTGCACAATCTTAGAAAAGAGCCAATCAAAAATCAAAGAAGACCATGGGCCCATGGGAGTCGGACGCTCAACTCGTTACCCTAAACTGGCCTCGAAATACGAATAATCACAGTCTGGACGAAGGACAGCAATGATTTCGCCAAATCAGTAAACGATACAAAACATCAATTCATTCAACACTACCTACTTCATGAAACCAAAGCTTTGACTGAAAATTCTGTGATAACCATGAGCGATCAGGTCGGCGGTCAGACCAACAACTTCGGCCGTAGTGGGCATGAAAGAAGCCAAATGTCCATGGACTACAGCGCCGAACGAGGCAGGGCAGAAGAAAGCGTTCAAAGCGGCAGTTATGGTGGCTATGACTCCTATCAAAGCGGTCACAGCGGCTATAGTGGAGACGAAGGAAACAATCGTGGCGGCGGTGGGCACGAAGCAAGTTACTACTCCAACAACGCGAGTTATTATTCCAACAATAGGAATGATTATCCAAACAAATCAAATAATTTTGGACAGAGTTTCCAAGGCATCGAAGAAACTCCTCGAATTAGCAATGCAAATCGAAACATCGTCCATACTGGAGGGATGAACAGAGGTAATGGTGACGAGAGTTTCGGGAATTTTGGTAGGATTGAATACTTTTCTAGGAAGGATAGCAATGAGCACAGTGTTGCAAACAGGTAAGATTATTTTTCAGATGATTTTTGTGCAAGATCTCGAAGGAGATATGATTTATTTTTGATATGCCATACCATAGAAGTGTACATTTCAATCTCTTATGTCATTGCCGGCATGGCTGGTTTTGGGTCTTGCTTTTTTCTTTTCCTTTGACTGCCCTCACTTTTATTGGGATTTCGCCAATTATTTTTGGTTCTTCTCTAATTTGAGAAGATGTTTGTAGTGTTTTTTTTGTCTTCCGGGAAAAAATGGAATCTTGTCTGTTATTTTTGTTGACGTTCTAGCTTGCCACAATTTCACCACTTCTTTATCTTTGTCATCTTTTGGAATGGAATGCACTTGAATTGTTGTTCTTGAGATCGGATAGATTTTCTTAAGGTCACATTCCTCATTTACTAACATTGATCATTTTGTGTCTTTATTTTCTGTCAAAACCCATCGGTAATCCTTCGAATCAAAACAATGATTAAAAAATGAAGCACCCTCACCGGCTTCAGCGCTCTCACTGGTTACAGTGCAGGATACATGAGTGTTCAAACCAACATAACTAGAAAAGGAAAAGGGTGGGAATGCAAGGATTGTGCTTTTGTGAATGGAACTGAAGACGATGGCTGTGTAGTCTGCGGTGCAGCCCGTGATGATGGGGCAGGAAAAGTTTCAAAAAGGGGTGCATTGGAAACGCAGCTTAGTATGGGAAGCAAGGATAGCCGAGAGAGTAAGTCAAGTGGTGGCAAATCAGAAAAGTCTGGAAAGTCAGACTTGAATTCGGATGTGGATAAGTCAAGTAGGTCAGGCAGATCCGGAATTTCGTCTCGTAAGAGTGAATGGACAGATAGGACAGAAAAGGCAAAATCTTCCCGATTGCCAGATCCACCGTCGGAAAAAGTTGCGAAGGAATCTACTCACAAAAAAAAGGTTTCGGTTGATGCCCCGGAGGAAAATTTGACCATGCCTAGTTCTCCATCATCGGGGAGGAAAAGGAGTAGCAATTTTGTTTCAAAGGGCAAAGATCCCAAAGGGGACGGAGGAAGTGCTAAAGCGGAGAAAGAACCTGTGTATCATGCCATTGTGCACAAGGGAGGTAAGAGGCAAAGTGTCAAGGAATCTCATGGCAAAAAAAGTGAATCAAAAGAAAGGTCGAAGAATGCAGAGAAGAAGGCCGAAGCAAGGAAAAATAGCGATGGTGGAGGCAGGGGGAGAGAAAAAGTCAACGTGTCTGCAGCACCTTCAGCGCTCAAAAAAAGGAGTTCAATGGAGACGAACGATTCACCATCAAAATCTCCTGGTGCTTTGGGTATCGTTGGAGGACAAGGGCTACCTGGCGAAGGAGCCACTGCCGCCATCGCCCAATTACTAGGTCTCAACTTGGAAGACAATGCGGGTACACTAACGAGCAGCAAAGGAAATGTCAGTCACAAAGAGGGGAAATCCTATGCAAACTCTGACGGGAAGAAGACGTCATTTGCGACTGATGTTGAGGAATTCCCAATACATCAAGAGAAACAGCACTCACAGCAGCAAAAGCAGGATGGAAAAAATCGGAAAAAGTCCAAGTCCAGCAAAGGCACAAAACATGGCAATGATTCAGAAAATGATAACAGTTCTGATCAATTGAAGCAAAGCAATATTACTCACAATAGCACTTCCGACATTCCTTTAGACGGCTTTAATAACATCCCACCAAATACAACAACGTCAGAACTCTGTGCTACAGCTCAGCCTTGGCAACCAGGGGGTACAGGAGCTGGGACAGCATTACATGCTGTAACTTCAAATAATGCAGTCCCAGCAACTTTGTTGGAAGGTGGACAACCGGATAATTCTTCCGAACTTGACCATTCAAATAAAAGCAACTCAACCAGTTCAAAACCCAAGAAAAATGAAAAACAAAAGGGCAGCAAAAAAGAAAAGCAGAAGGAGAAGAACAAATCAGAGAAAGGCGGCGGAGATAAAGAAAAGGATAAAGCGCAAGACGCATCAAAAAGTTCCCCTGCGGCGGAAGCACCCGTTGAAACACAGTCTCCACAGCAATCCCAATCATCCTCGGTCAAGCCATCTTTGGCCAATACATTTACTAACAAGTTCAAATCATTGAGAGATTTGCAACTTCCAACGACTCAGCTGAGAAATTTACAGCTTACAAAGAGTCTAACATCTCAAAATACTGCGAATTCCGCTGCTGCAGCCACCGAAGATGGTGCTGCTACTACTGCTACCACTGACACAGCCGACGCCGGCGGTACCAATTGCGGAGAATCCTCTAATGAAAATCCAGACAGCAATAGTGGAAATAAGAAATCAAACAACAAAAAGAAAAACCCCAAACAAAAAAAAGGAAAGAACGAAAAAGACGATAGCCAAGCACCCTCAAACAATCCACCTCAGTCGTCACAACCAACAAATTTGACACTCCAAGCTATTCAGCAATCTAAAGCCAACAGCAAAAAATCTAAAGCCAACGACAAAACCGACAACAAAGCCAACGAAAAGTCTTCAAAAAATAACAATCAAAGCAATAACTCTGAAAACGAAGAAAAGAAGGGAGGAAAATCTCTCAAAAAAGAAAAGTCTCAGAAGCTCAAAGATGGTACTAGCAAAGATAACGACAACGCCGTGACAGATGGCGTTGAGGGAAAACTGGAAAGCAAAGGAGGGAAAAAAGAGTCTAGTAAAGAGGATACCAAACCCGAGAAAAAGGGAAAAAAAGACAAGCGAGAGGATTTCAAAGGAGAAAAGCAAAAGAAAGGGGAGACATCCTCCAAAAACAAAATGGACAAGAAATCACCAACTAACTCTGTTCCACCGAATCAGCCACAAACAACTAACAATCTGAACTATGGTTCAGGACGACCCATCACCGTAGTTCATATCGCAGAAAAACCTAGCATCGCTCAGGCAATTGCTCAGGGTTTAAGTTCCGCTGGAGGAGGATCGAGTTCAAAGTCGTCTCGTGGCTCTCTTCCTACCCACGAGTTCAACGACCCACCGTTCCCCAAAGCACCACACGCATCAAAAGTAACCCATCGAGTGACATCAGTAGCAGGTCACGTCTTCAATGTCGATTTTCCGTCAGAATTCCAATCGTGGGACAGCGTTGATCCGGCGGAGCTGTTTCATGCCCCCGTAGTGAAAAAGCCGTGCAAAGGGAGTGTTGTTCGGCATTTGCAAGATGTGGCTAAGGGTGTTGACTTCATTGTTCTCTGGATGGATTGTGATAGGGAGGGAGAAAACATAAATTTTGAAGTACTAGAATGCTGTATGCATTTAATGCAAGGTTCTGGTAATTTTGATCGTGTTTATCGTGCACATTTCAGTGCAATCAATCCTTCGGATATTAAGAAGGCGTATAATTCCTTGGGAAAGCCAGATAAGGGCCAATCGCTTTCGGTGGACGCGAGACAAGAACTAGATTTGAAAGTAGGTGTAGCATTTTCGCGTTTCCAGACTCGTTTCTTTCAAGGGCGGTATGGCGATCTCGATAGTGCTGTTCTTTCATATGGTAAGTAGGACTTGTTTCTTGTAACTTACGGAAACAAAACAAGACACCCGAGGCAAATTGCCCCGTGTCTTTTCTATTTGATCTCGGCTTTGTTGGCGATTGAGTAGTCATGAACACAGTTCCTTTTAATCGTGATTTTGTGTTTTTCTTTTTTATTTTGATATTCCAATTTCACCCCTACGTATTTTCTCTTCATTTCCATTGTCAAGGCCCATGTCAGACCCCCACGCTTGGTTTTTGCGTACAGAGGCACGTAGAGATGGAAACATTCAAACCTGAGCCGTATTGGCTGCTTGATCTGGGGGTGATGAATTCTGGAACAATGTGCAGAGCTGTTTGGGACTCTGGTAGGTCGTTCAACCGCAACAAAGTGGACGGTCTCATCTCAAAATGCAAAGATGCCGTTCCAGCTTCTTCGGCTAAAGTAGTGTCAGTCTTGACTAAAGACAAGAAACAAGGGCGTCCTGTTCCGTTAAACACAGTAGCTCTTTTGAAAGCTTGCAGTAAAGCTCTAGGGATTGGCCCCCACCAAGCTCTCAGCATTGCAGAACGACTTTATCTATCTGGATATTTGTCTTACCCACGAACAGAGTCCACTTCATACCCAAAGTCATATGACATTATTGGAACGTTACAAGATCAGACCAACGATAATCGTTGGGGACAGTACGTTCAAGATCTATTGAAAACTGGAGTAAACAATGCTAAAGGAGGGGTCGACATGGGAGACCACCGTGAGTTATAACCCGGGAATTTCTCTTCGTCGATATTTTCATGTTCTTTTTAGAGCTCATCTTTATAATATCTTGTATATTGTAGCACCAATAACTCCATGCAGGCATGCAAGAGCTGGAGAACTTAGCGGAGATATGGCGCGGGTTTATGATCTTGTTGCGAGACATTTTATTGCATCCGTGAGTCACGATGCTGTTTGGAGATCAACAACCATCCGCCTCTCCGTCGACGAACTTGGCGAAAAGGGGAAATTCACAATTAGAGGAAAGCAGCTTGTCACTCCTGGCTTTTTAGCCATAGTAATGTACAAGCAATACGGCGATGAAAACGAAGGAGGAAATGACGAGGAAGAGGAAGAGGAGAAAGATCTTCCTGAATTTTCTGAAGGCGATCTCTACCCATTCTTTTTCCCAGCATCAAAAAAATCTGACAAAGTATCTGTTATGCCATCAGGGGGAAAATGGTCTACCCTTGATGTTAAAGAGAAAATGACAACTCCCCCAACATATTTAACTGAATCCGAACTCATCAGCAAAATGGAACAGAATGGAATAGGTAAGTCTGCTGTCATTTCTGCTGCAAACTTTTGTTCCAACCTTTTTGCGCTCTTGCTAGATCTATCTAGAATTCTAATTATTGCACATTTTTGTGAATCCTACTAGGTACTGATGCTTCTATTTCTACACACATTGAAAATATTTTGAAAAGAAATTATGTTGAGTTGATACCGGGGAGAAAGCTGAAACCTTCAAGGCTTGGACTAGTACTTGCCCAAGGCTACCATTTAATCGACAATTCACTAGTTTTGCCAAAAATAAGGTCTGATATTGAAGTGAGTGGAGTCTTTCATTTTTGATCTCTTTTTTGGAAAACGCATCTCATACTACTTGTTATTGCGAAAAATAGGACCAGTGTAACAAAATTGCGAAGGGCTTAGCAGACAAGGTATGTTCAGCATGGGAAAGGCCTTCTACTCAATCTGCCTGACCTCTTTTTTACCACTCACGTAAATGTTTTTTTGTTGCAGGATGACGTGGTGAAGAAGGCAATTGAGCTATTTTCTGGAAAGTTCAACTATTTTGTGTAAGTCAAACAACTTTCAATCTCACTCTAGAGCATCAGAATTTTCTCACACTTGTTGAAACGTATCACCAACAGTGAAAATATCAACAAAATGGATGTTCTCTTCGGAAGCTCTTTTGCACAGCTTCAAGATGTTGGTAAGCCCTTTACTAGGTGTGGGCTTACTAGACGTTACCTTCAATACATTACTGGGCCACCGCCGCGTCTATACAATAAAACCACTGAATCTGTCTATCCACTTCCTATTGGAGGAGTAATAAAACAATGGACAGGACGCAACTGCCCTGTTGAAGGTTGTAATTTCGAGCTTTGTTTGTATTCTGTTGGTGCCCCTGAAAGAACCTTTCCTTTGTGCCCATATTGCTACAACAACCCGAGGTGAGAAATCCAAGCAACTCCTTCTTTAGACACAGGTTCCATGCTTGATTGTCATTCAACATACATCGTAAATTTTCAAATTTTAGGCCTGAGTGGGGCGACATTCCAGGTGAAGACACATCGACAAACCAAGGAGACGAAGACGATGAGGCGAAAGAGCGTCAGATTAGGCGAATAGCCGGTAAAAGCATGATTCGTGAGTGCCCACACCCTGATGGCCACCCTCTGATCAGAGAAATGACGGTCAGTCCTGACCCGGAGAGCGACGGTGTCTTAATACTGGACCCTCATCTTGGGTAAGTTGCTTGCTTACCATTTAGGAAATTTTGCTGGTCTGTTTCAAAGGCTAATGCTTTTAGGTCCTCTCTATCAGGCCGAAATGGAGACTCGTCAGCACTCGCGACCCTACAATTGTCCATCTCCCAAAGAGCGTAAGTTTCTTTTTTACTTGATTTAAAGACTATCGTTTTGCTTGATAATAATTGTCATCACATTTCATCACAACTCGTACCATGCATTGGGCTATATTTTTAGGTGGAAAAAGTCACAATACTGGACAAAACTGATGAGTAAGTTCTCTTGTTCCCAAGATAGTCCTTCCCTATCTTTTCATTCCCAACTTTTACTAAAATTTTCTGCTATGTTGATTCTAGGGTGCTTGGCTGCCATTTAATGTCAATAGAGTTCAAAGAGGGGGAGTCACCTGTAGATGGCAAGAAGAAGTATACATCATGTTTCGCAAATGATGAATTATTGCAAGGCCTTGTGAGAGTGCATCATGGGGACGAGAGGCTGAAATCATCAGCTGGTGGCCGTGGTAGGGGAAGAGGGGGACGAGGAGGCCGCAAGGGGCGTGGCGGTGGCCGTGGAGGTCGTGGTGGTCGAGGAAGAAGTAGATAGCCTCGGTGTCCACAAATGATTCATGTTTGGTGAATGTTATGTTTTATACCCTTTTCCTTAGTATTCATTTGAAATTAAAATGATAGGTCATCAAGATAATATATCTGACATCGGATCGTTAATTTTTGAAGAATCAATAGCTGCTATCATTTTATTAGAATGGCCCAGCTCAGCCCTTAGAAGAACACGAATTCTTTTGGCGTAAACATGGGATGCAACAAGCCTCAGAAAACCGAGACGAGTTGACAACAAACAAAAATAAATCGAGCCAGCAATGCAGAGATGCATGTTGTCATTGCACTGATGACATATTTCTACTCTAGTTTTCATTAGGGTGTTCTAAAATTCAAATGTCTTTCAATGCAAATATTGAACAATACACATTTTTCACGCCAAACACCATTTACTGTTACATTGACACTGAATTATGAAATAAAGTTTGTCTTTTACCTTGATTGGTGACATTTGGGAGCCTTGTCAAAGTTGTATTGAAATTGATAAAAAGAGATCAGTTGAGACAAGTCATGAGCTGACTTATTTTGTGTCAAGGGAATGCTTGGCGAAGCACTACTAGGCTGCTCCAAAGGCATGGACTGTGTACGTCACAAGTAAGCAGTAACTTAGGCTGCAGTAGCTCCCTGTGGGAGCACATCTCCATGTGGCATTGGGGAGAAATCTTGCCATATGGGACTGGTGCTAGGACTGGGTTTAACACACCCTATAAGGTCCCGTGAAGAAGGTGCTTTTAACAAATACTCGGGTGAGTTTGGCGTATGCACATAGTACAGGCACACCTTTTGATGGTGAGCAGGTATGAAGTGCTTGGTGAAATAGACTGCAAGGTTTTTGATCCCAGGTGCCCACACAACCCAGAAGACATTATTATCAACCTGGTCAATAATCCAACAATATCTCATCTTCATTTTACTAGATCACTGCTGCCCGATGGATTTATTTGCAATCCCGCCAACTTTGTTTTGTCAACATAAAAGAATGTTAGTGGTTGGGGGCGTCCCATCTCACATAATGTGAGCCAATCGACAACAGCTTCCTGACCATTTTTGAAGAGCGTCCTGAGTTTGTCTTCAGCTGTGGAGGCAGCCACTATCTTGAGGAGACTACATTCAACGTCAATGGGGCCAATCAGCCAGAAGGGATCATATGGTGACTAATTTTTGCCTAAAAAGAACCACTCACCACTTGAACTTTGTGCTTCTTCTTTGTTGGAATAGCCAGAATCAATCTGCAATCAGAGGTGATTTTCACTGACTTTGCATTGAATTTTGGCATTGGGGCCAGTTGAATAGTAGTCCAATATCTGGTCAACCAACTTGTTGGTCAGGATTGTTGGTGCATTTTGCTTATGGCCAATTGTGTTTATTGCTTCAAGGAGTGTGCCATCTAGTGTTTGAGCATAAACAACAAGTAGATGCGGAACGAGATTTTTCTTTTGCCATGACTTGTCAAGGTTTGGCAAATTATCTGGGGGTGGTAAATCTTGTGTATTTTTGCCAAATTTTGGTGGGGGGAAGGACAAGGCAAATGCTGTGGTCTTGATGGTTTTTATCTTGGAATTTCATAAGGACTTTTGAAATATATTCAGGGAGCAAGAGCTTGACCAAACTTTCTTGTAGTTCTATTTCAAGGAAATCCCACAAAAACTTGTCCCAATCAATCTGATGTCATTTTGTACAATTTTTATCAAACAGCAAGTATATAACATCATTTTTGTTAGTAGTATGCTGTACCCCAAAATCATCTACCACCAACACAAACCTTAGTTTGGAATATTTATGCTTCTAGAACCCAGGTGTGTATTTGCATTGAGCAAATGGAAAGTTTCTTTTTCACTAGATCATTAGCTAACTTGCTGGTGGCTTGATAGCTGTACACTGCACATTAAGGCTGGATTAGATTTGGACATATATGAAAACATCTAGCTTGTGTTTAGGTGAAAATTTTTAGGACCAAAACCCATGAACCTGGCACCTTGTGTGGAGACAACATTATTGAGGAGGATCTTGGTCATTGGAATGTTGGAAGTTCACGTAGAAACTTCAAATAGGTAATCAATTTAATCACCTCCCAGGGTTAGACATACTTGTTAGGTGAATTCTTTGTTAGGTTGTATGTCTACAACAATTAAGATGTGCACTGACTTTTTTCCAGCAAGTACCTTTGATTTTGGAATGAAGAATAAGATATTTGTTCCCTGCTCTCCAGATTTTGTTCCATGTTTCAACCAACCTAACTCATGATCATGACACATTCCATTGTTCCACACTTACTTTGTCTTAGGGCCCCTCATTCATTGCCAATAATCCATCTTTTTCCCTGTGTTGGGGTAAATTATGGAGCTGACTAAACACAGTGGCAATGATGAATATTTATTTTCCAGGGTTGATGTGGGGGATGGAATTTGTCCAGTGAGAAGTGAAGCCTTGTGCTGTGTTGGATACCTATGTGTTGTTAGGTAAACTAATTAGTTGAAGTGGGATGTGAAATGACTACAACTGGTGCTGGATTGTGGTATTGTTCCTGCTGGAGGTTGTGTTCTGTTAGGTCATCTTGGGTTATTGGAACTGGTGTGGACCCTTCCACCCTTGGTGGTTAATTATTGAAGGGGTCATTTGTAGTCGCTACCATCCCTGGTGCTTTGCTGGTGTTTTGTTGGGCCAGGTTGATTGTACTATGTTGAATAATATCTGTCAATTGTTTGAGCTGTGTTTAGAACCATATTATTCATTGCAACCTCTTTTTATGCTTTACCTAACTCTTTTGCTGCTTCCACCAATGTTTTTTCTGGTGTGGGGCCCTTTGGTACTTTGTATCCCTTTGGCAGGAAGAATACTATTGTATCTGTGATATGTGTGCTACCTGTCTCTAGGATGTGGCACTCATAGCAACAATAGTACTCTGGGTATGCATTGATTACAAAGCTTTCTACTCCACGGTAGTATCATGAATTAATTTTGTCTGGTGATTTGTAACAGATTACCTTTGATCCTTCTGGAGCAAGTGGGACAGCATTGTAATTGTGTTCACCATAGAGCCTGTCACAGCAGACATGGTTGAGCTAATTCTTTCAGGTTGTAGTATATTGAGAGTCCATTCAAGTTGGGGAATCTTCCCACTATGTTGAGGGGGAATGATTGTGGTTGCTTGATAAAAGGCTTAAAGAAGCTCAATTGAATTCATTTAACATAATGAAATCAAGGAGAATTACTTGTTTGGTGATTGTGAATGGTGATGTTGGTCTTATGAGAGGTTATCTTGTGGTGAAAGGAGATACATGAGTTTGACAAGATGCATTATTTTGATGAAGAGAACTCCATGTCATTAGAAAGTGACGAGTGACATTGGTGCTATGATGGGTAAAAAAAATTGATTCCCATTCAAAAAAGTAAAGTAGGGTAGGGTTTGAAAAGAAAAAAGAATTTGTCATGGATGCATACTAATAATATTTTTGGTAACGAAGTATTATATGTATGAATGCAATAAAAATAATATAGAAGGAGGTGATTCCATTGCTATGGCGATAAAATAGGGAACTGCTGTAACCTGAAGTCTTAATTCTTCATCTTCCAAGGGTCTTGAGGCCATCCTGGAGGTCCAGATGGGTCCTTCCAGTGAATTCTTTGACCAAGGGAAATCAAATTTTATTTGAAGCTCTCTAGTGGTCTATCATAGCTCCTATATATGAGCACTCATATTTAGGAGCACATAGTAAAATTCAGCTATTAATAATTGAGTGCACCTTACTTCCAGACCCCCAATCCTACCCCAACCAAGTGATCCCAACCTCAATGGGTTTATTACTCAGCTGGGAAAGATAGAAAGTAAAAATCTAAGATTGCTAAAACTTGGATAAATGATTCTTGACCAAAATTGCCAAAATTTTAGCAACCACTCAGTGGAATTTGG
>JALLOT010003383.1:0-11361 GCA_036939595.1 Thalassiosira livingstoniorum | reverse complement strand
ACTACAGGTTCTCTAGTGTGTTAGGGAAACTTTGTTTATGTTGACTTAGTCACTAGTTATTTCAATATAGTGTGCACAAATACCAGTGATTTCCCTTGAAACGGACATGCCATCGTCAACAATCATTGTCTCCTGATTGTTCAAATTTTTGTTTTCGCTAAGGAAGCTTGGGAGGTGAGACGGAAGGACTTCCCAATATATTTTTTTTTTAATTTTTCAAAAATCAAGCCCACAGCCACCCCCTAGTTGGATGTAGAGACGGTGTTTTCTCTCAAAAAACATTACTACAAATCCAGTGTGAGCTAGATCAACCCTCCTACATTGCATTCATTGATCTAGTAAAAGCATTTGATACTGTCAATCACAATTTATTAATCAAAATTATGGAGAAATTTGGAGCTCCTCCCAAATTTTGTAACACAATAAAGAGAATATAATCAGACCTAAAAGTTGTATTAAAAATTGGTAAATGCATTGGAGAAATAAGGCAAGGAGTTGGGGTAAGGCAAAGGGACAATATGACTCCAGTGTTATTTCTATTTTTAATGACAGCTTTTAAGAGTCTTTAGAGTCTATTTGGGAGAGAGAGTGTATGAGCAGTATAATTTTGAACAAAACAGACAACAATCACAAAGAATTAGGCCAACTCATCAGCCAAAAAAGCACAAACCCAACGACAAAAAGAAAAAACACTGAAATGGTTAAAGCTAGTACCATATTCAGGATCATTCAAATTCTTTATGTTGATGATGGAAGCTTTGCTTTTACATCAAGAGAGTAGCTAGAAAAAGGTCTGCATTTAATATTCAAACAATTTGCTAGATTTGGAATTAAAATGCACATTGGTTGGGTGACCAATGATAAAAATAGACTCAAAAAAAGAATGTGTTTATTTTCTGCCATCCACCTTCTTCAAAAGCAACAATTCATCAAACACACTTACAAATAACAACAGGGATATTGCATTTTTTTTCAGATAACCCGCAGACAGAACAAGACAATGACACAATATATGATGAATCTCCAGAAACTGAATATATCTGTGTTGGTAATGGTTTTGTCTTGTTCACAAAAATGTTCAAATATCTTGGGTTGACAATTTGGTTCAACCTTAAAAACAAATTAAACATTAAAGAAAGAATCACCCAAGCCAACAAAGCCATGGGAGCACTGAACAAATTTCGGAGCAATGACCATGTAGATTGATACTCAAAGTATCTCATCTTCATGGCCATACCTATCAATCTTGCTCTGTGATGTTGTGAGTCTTGGGCCCTTGGAAAGACTCTACTCAACAAAATAGAAACTTTTCTGCATGAAAGCATCCAAAAACCCTAAGACTTACCATGTCTCAAGTGAAGGATGATAAAATCAGCAACAAGAAAGTCTGAAAATGATGTTACAAACTCCCAAGCATTGAGAACATTATAGCATCACAAAAATTATCCTTCACAGGGAAAATAATTCATGCTCTCATGAACCACTCCCTGAGAATGTTTTTGACTGCATGGGGAGATGGAAAAAAGAAAGTTGGTAGACCATTGGCTTGTCATAGGAGATCTATGGTAAAAAATATACAACTCCTGTACAAAGACATCCCATAAGTTGAAATAGATTCAAATGGCTCTCTACTCAATTGGAATTTTTGATGCATTGGATAATGTTTATTGGGAAGCAATAATCAGCTGTTTGAAAGACCCAAAAAAAGAAATACCTGAAAGGCCAAACCCTGCTTTCACCAGAAATCAACCTTGCAGAAACCCCAGAAGAAAACTAGAAATGCCAAGTCTCTGATAAGAACACCACCAAGAAGATCTAGGAAGAAAAGGTATCAAACCCCTCCTAGGGAATACCCTCCTTCTCCCCCTTCTTCTTATTCTCAAAACCAAACCCCACCACCAACCCCACCACCAACTCCTCCTCCACCACCATCCCCACCAAACAACAATAATGATTCATCTTCACAAACAAACAACAACAACAACACCAGCAATGGTAATACCTTCAAACTAGAAGGTGTTGGAAAAAAATTATTTGACTCATTGAAAATTTTTGGTTTAGGNAAACCATTTTCCAGATGATGGATTTGACTGTCACAAGCACATCAAAATTCTTACTTTTGTCTCAAATGCTCTCGTCAATACAAACCTCAATGGTAGTAATGATTACAATACAATACAATACTAGACAGTCAAATGGCTATTGCCAGTTGGTCACATGATTTTGCAGTGTGACTTACTCTCTGACACGCCTCACCCTCACATTTCTCTGTGGGGTTGAAGGGACGGCATCTCCAAGTAGGTTTGGGCATAGGGAGGTTCAAAGATATTGAATGAGGAGGCTTGCATCCAGATGGTGGCTTCTTTGACTTGGATTGGGCTGCATAATTAATAGTTGGTGTTGAAGTTTCTGACAACAGGTGAAGTGGAGAGCCAGTTGAAAGTGTTTTGGCAGTGGTGGAGTGAGTGAGGTCATCAACAAATGGATTAACATCATCAATGGTCATCTGTTGCAATTTCTGAACAAGTGGTCAGTTCCGATGGGGATCCACATCAACCAGTTGGCAAGTCATTGTGCAGTGAATTTGGGTAGCTAAGTTGGCAATTCTGAAAGTGGTTAGAAGGTCTCCACAAATATTGAACTCCTCTCCATGTGGAGCTAAGACAGATGTTTCTAAGCTGGAGATAATACCAACATAAGAGGGTTCAGTAATGTGGCAGAGGAACATGAGGCTGTGTTTCTTCTTGGAAAATATGCTGCCACATTTCCTTGCCAAACAAAATTGAAGTTGGATAACTTTTCCAAAAGCTAAGACATCTAAATAATCCGACCAAGAAGGAAATTCTAACTCACAAATTGGATCAAACACCAGCGTGGAAAGTTCCGTAATTTTCCACAACAACTCATAGCCATCTCCGGTGGGCTGTTGGATAGAATCAAAGTAAGACTTGACAGTAATATTGGATATTGGGAGTAAATGGGAGAGGGTAATGAAGAGTCCTCTTGCCATGGCTTCATACTTGATGAGGCCCATGCCAGGTGGACAGAGGCCCATGGGAACAAAAAAGGGATTGAGTGCAATATTATAAATTGGAAGATTTATATGGAGATTCTGATAAAAATCAATTACATCTTCTGTCAACAAAGATTTTAGTGAAGAAATAGTTAAAGTTTCCACCAAAGATTTATTGTTTGGACCTTCATTGTACTTGCCCACCCAAGTACGGTTCACCTCTCAATGGATGCAGAGTATGGCATCTGCAAAATCCTTTGACTGTATTTGGAGGGAAAGAAGGTGGTGGTGGGTCAAGCATGATGTTTCATTGGGGCCCATATGGTATTGTTCTGCATCAGGGAGGCAGTTAGATGAAGGAGGCTTGAGAGGGTTCAATTTAGAGTTAGACATAGTTGATACAGATGGGTCCTTGGCCAAAGAATCAAAGTGGACCTCCTTAACCTTATCATGGGTAGAGTGAGACCAATGTGATTGTTGTACATCTTGGGAGGGAGACACATTGTTTGAAGGGGAGGGAGATTGTGTGCCAAGAGACTGTTGGTTGTCCGAGTTGGCATGGCCTTGATGATAGACATCAGAAGAATGTACCCCATTAGGAGAAGAATATGGTTTGGGAAGTGTGTTGATCCGGATGGTGGATTGGGAATTCAGCCACAAGATTGGTGGCAATTGTATAAACCACCTGCTTTGTATCTAACGAATGTACCAACGCTTGCTGCTTTAAAGAGTCTCTAGTATTTGAAACCTGTTCTAGAACGTATTTTTTGGAAGTCACATCGTTGGAGTATAGTGTGAGAATCATTGAAGTTCATTGTAAAAGAAGAGCATACAAATGGCAAAATCTCCAATTTTCTTACAACGGCAATCAAAAAGAATAAATTCATTCTGCAATTTTAGTATCTATTCCTACATGTGTTTTTTTTTCGAAAGAACTTATTTCTTTGTCATAAATTCTTTGTTCTAGAACACCATCCGAAATCTTCCAGAAAGATTTTTACCAAAATGACTATTACAAAACTTACATTCTAGAACAAATGATAGAACACAAAATGAATGTTTTCTTACCGTTTTGTGTTTGACCATCATTTATACTGCTTATTTTTTTAGAATTATTTTAACTATTTTTATGAATGATTCGAATTTGAGAAAAACATTGTCAAGTACAGCAGAAAATTATTTTATTAACATTAAAATTTGTTGTCATGGTTCTAGAACACCTTTTATTTTTAATCTAGAAACATTACATGATCATTTTGAAATATATTCTTATGTTGTTCTAGAAAATTATTTTATGTTCTAGAACAAAAGAGATTGCTTTCTTGAGTCTCTTGGTATTCTTTATCACTTTTTCTAGTATTTAATTTATTTTTCAAAAGATTGATTTCTTTCTTGTTTTTTATGTTTATTTTTGTCAAATTTCAACAATGTTGAATAACCAAATCATTAGACTTCAAAAATATATTATTCTGGTTCTAGAACAAAAAATATTAGGACATTGTTTTCTTTTTGTTCTAGAAAACTTTTCTATATAATATGTATGTAGGCTTTCTTGTTCTAGAAACAATTCTTCTGTGTTCTAGAACATTTATTTATCCAAACCCTTTTTGTCCATACTAAAATATATTTTTTGTTTTAGAACAATGTTTTTTCATGTTCTAGAGCAATTTTTTTCATGTTCTAGTTTTTTTGTTCTAGAACTGTAGTTATTTGTTCTCTAACATTTTCTCCTTGTTCTTGAACACAATTTAAATGTTGAAGATGATTTTTTGTTCTATAGCGGCTAGTATTAATTTTCTGATCCTCCATTTCTTATTGTTAATTTTATGCGTGGAACAATATCATTAAATAATGATTAGAAATGAAAAATTGTTTATTGTTTTTTAAAAGACAATTTGACAAACACAAAAAATTTAAAAAATGAAATCTTAGTTGATGAAAACAAAAATCTTGCAAAAATAGCCAGTCTTGTTATTAGCTTACTACTTTTTGTTGTAGTACTTCAAAAATAGACCACCTTTCTACCTAGTACTCCTACTCGTAAATGTCTTTGTCGTCAAGTCAAGACAAAAACATAGCTTGCCACGGCAACTCCAAGTATTAGTAGGACTAAATATTACTAGTACTGAGGTAGTATATAGTGGAAATTAATACAAGTACTTGTAATTAATACTACTATTAGGTACTCTCTCTAGAAGTATAATATTTCCCATAGTATTGTAATACTAGTAATAAAAAATAATAATAATACTGTACTACCTACTATGTAGTTACTTATTCGTACAATACAATAGGAGTATCAGTTATTAACCACTATGGTAGCTGTTGGAATTGCATGGTGATGGTCATACCTCTAGGTGTAACTGGGTGATGTGATCTGTAAAATACATCATGACTGTGATATTACACCTATGGGTATGGGTGATGGTGAAAGGTGAGCCATGGACTGACAACCGGCCATGGACAAACCCGCTGCCATGCAATTCCAACAACCTACTAAAATTTGTCAGTACTGTACATCATTGTTGTGATAAACATAATCTGTTATTGTCAAAAATGATAGTTGTTGTTGATGACAACACAAATGCAAACACAAGTCTTAATCGTCGACAAAGCCCATTGTTTCAACAAAAAAGGCATTGTCAACAATGCAATGATAGCTGTCATTGACGGCAACGCAATCACATGTCTTTATTGTCAATGAAGCACATCGTTCAATGAAAAAAGCCATCATCAGAGATACATGTCCTCATTGAACAACATGCTTTGTTGACAATGAAGCACGTCATCATCACGACGACAACAAATGCCACGGTGAGAACAGCAACAAGAGCCATGGCAAGATGAATGCCATGGCAGGATGGGTTGCCACAATGATGGGGATGGTACGGGTGATACAAAAGGTTTGTTTTTTACTTTCCTGATTTTTGAAAAATGAGAGCTTTGCTCTCATTTTATTGAAAATCATTGTTACATCATTAAGTAGATTGATAGAAGAGGAATGCCAACTTCAGTACAAACCTTACAGTACTATACAATGGGAGTAGTATTGTACTCATAGTACTTGTCGAGAGTCATAAGTTAGTCTTATCTTCTCTCCCTCTTCTCTCTACATATCTAAGTACTAAAGGAGAGAGGTATACTCCTAATAATTATTATCGTTGGTACATTAGTAAGTATTGTAGAAGTACATTAAAAAACATTACACATACTGTCTACATTTGAATAAAATATCCCACTCATTATAAGTAAAACATGATGGATTTTTTTGCATTGAATTAAAATCTAGAACATGGAAATGTACCAAGAAACCTAGGTTAGAAGATAAGTAGAACATTTTTTTACCACTTAGAACATCTAGAACTAGGGCAACAATAGAACACAAAAGGAAATTACCCATGGATAGAAGTGTTATCCATGGATTGAAGCATGGACAGAAACTTTATGTGCGTGGATAAAGACTCTATGCATGCAGATATAGTTTCTATCCATGCACATAGAGTTTCTATCTATGCTTTAATCCATGGATAACACTTCTATCTGTGTCGTTGGTAATTTTTGGGGACCAAAATATTGATTATTTTATGTGAAAATTATTTTACGCAAAATCACTTGCAAATATTTTTAGATCCCATTTGGCAATTCTCCAAAATAAATAAAAATCTAAAAAAAACCAGTTGGGGATTGAATTCTTGGTGAATGGTACACCACCATCTGTCATTGCAGTGAATAATCTTGCCCAGGTCAGTAAATAGATGTAATCTTTTTAAAATCTATAACAAAATTGTATTAACATTTCACTTCACATGCATTACTTTGTACAGACAAAAATGCAGTGCCCACATGCACCTTTTGACAAACTACCAAGCCTACATTGGTACAATTTAAACTGTTCTAGCAGCAATCAAATTGGCAGAAGCAAGTGTTGACATCCAAGTATTCTTCAATGAAACCAACCACTGGCAAGTTAAAATTCGAAATGTTGCTGATGCAATACAGAAGCTGGGTAAATTCCACCCACTTGGCTGTGCTTGGATGCAATGTTGTCAACAAAGATGGAGTGGCAGAGATGCAAGCTCATGCAATCATTGACTATTTTGATTATTGTGTATCTCTGCTTGAAAAGTTGAAGGTGGTAACAGAGAGAATGTACCCTGATTATCCACTCAAAGTTTCACCTAAATCTGCACTCATGATTTTCAAGTTTTACTGGTTGCTCATTGATACTGATACAGCTGGACCTGCCACTGCAGCTAAAAGGAAAACAATCGAGCTGTTTACTGCCATTTGAATAGTGGATCCAAAAGTTGACAATCGCCTCATAAACATCAGAGCACAAGATTGTATGCAACATTGCCACAACCTTTGAATTCTTGGAATGTGGACATCATTAGATAAGATTGTTGGCAAGTCTGTGAAGTATGAGCTGTTGGAAATAAAAAAGAACCATCCTCATCTAAGGGTAGTTTGCAAAATGATTAGCATTCTGTTTGGGTTAGAAAAGTGTTTTGGGAAAACATGTAATTATTATAAGGGGAAGGGCAAGGAGTTTGTGCATTTTATGTGTCACAATCACCCGGGGTTGATTCTTTTTCCACTTGAGCAATCTATTGGATCCAGACAAAATGGGGTTACTTCTGGATCATATGTGCTCTCTACCACAACCATCGCTACTCTGTGGAGTTTGCTCATGACTGTCTATGTGAGGAGAACTTTGTATGCAAAAACTTGTGCAATTGTTCATCTTTCAATTGTGATACCACTCAGATGAGTCTTGTTTGTCAAACAAATTGCATTCTGTTCATAACACTATTTTTTTAGGGTCTTGTTTGCTAATTTGAATGGAAAAAAGGTTCATGGCTGGCAAGAGTGAGCACTTTGCAGAATATGGACAAGAAGCATCTGATATTTGTTTGATGATCAAAAATATCAAAGACACACTGCTTTATATCAAGGATGAACCATCACTGATGCTAAATGAAGAATTTATGATGTCTATATTTCACAATTTATGAGACATGTGCTAAAGTACCAACTCTCCAAGAACATATGAATTATGTTTTCAGATCTGGAAAGGCAAAATCAATCAGTATAGTAGATGTGTCTGAGAGGCGACAAAAATCTCTACCTCACAAGGAACTCTGCTCTGAACTTTTTAATCCAAAATTCGACACTAACCAACAATCATCTGAACTTTGTGTTTCCTATGAGCTTCCAGCAGCTACTACAATATTGGAAGGGCTATGGCATAAAAACTCAAAGTCACTTGTAACTATCTTTCAAGCCAGAATTGCAACAAGAGCTACATGAAAATGAATGACAATGATTGTAAGGTGTCACCGGGGAGATTTTGCTCCAACAATTAAACCAAGTCTCCATTTGCTTCATTGACAGGGAATCTTTACTGGTTTGGAAGAATCAGCCTGCATCATGCTGGTGGCATGGCTCAAGCAAGAATAAACAAGGATTTTGTAAGAGGAACCAACAACTACATCCGTAATTCTTCAAAGCAAAATGTAGATGATGTACTTGGTTGGTTTCACTGTTTAGATTGAGAGATGCAAAACTTGTTGCTCCAACTATAAATTGAGATGGCTCCCAAATGAAGGGCGAGAATGGAAAGAGATCTCCTGGAGCAACAAGAAGAAAAGAAAAGGAAAAAAGAAACATCCATGAAATGTTATAGGCATAACATAAAGCACACACCATGGCACTAAGTTTCTGTGATCTGTGGGACAAACCTGTTTGCTGGAAGTCTGTGGAATGTGTCAAAGCAGAACTCGTCAAAGTTGAAAGTGATTCAGACAAGTTGAAGCTACTTCACCAACAAATCAAGATCAGAGTTGTTGGATTAGGATGGAGTGATGTGCATATAACAAAAACTGTGAAAGGGGTACTGAAGTCTGTAGCAGATGTAGCAGCAAAACTAAAATATATCATCAAGCTGGAGAAAACTCACAATATCCCTAAAGAACCACCATGTGGTATGCCAACAGCAAAGGGGCTGAAAAAATTAGGAACTCCAACTGCTCAGTACATTTGCCTTGAAGAGAAATCAAAGAATATGGAGTTGGAATTCAAACGCAATGCCAAAGAAACAAGGGAGCTAAAGGAGGCAAATGGAGATACTAACATGAAGGAGGATGCCTAGCAGACTTTGATGCCTGACATTTAATCAATGACTGACCAAAAAATTGCAATGTGCTTTGAAGTTGAAATGAAGGACAGATCACATTCAAATACCTGTGGTGCAAAGGAATGGTACTAGAGAGATTCTTGACAAGGACAATCATAAGGTGAGAATAGAATGGGATCACAAATTTTTGAGAAGGCAAGGGCACAATACAAACCCACAAGCTTATGGTTTCAAAGTGGAACCCAAAAAAAGACAAAGTGTGCAATGGCTCATGGAAAATGGATGTTGATGCTGCTATCCATATATAGCAACTATACCAGAAATTGGAACAATGGTCAGTTCAAGAATTGCTATGTGTTTCAAGGTTGTAATGACAGATGAGTCTATTGATAATATATGGTGCAAATGAACAGTGCTCAAGATATTTGAGAAGGACATCAGAGAGGTCAAGATTGAATGGGATAATGAATGCCTTTGCAATGGTGAAGAACCAATACATATTCATAAGGTTATGGTGTCAAAATAGAATTCAAACAATGAAAATGCTATTGATGGGTCTTGGAAAATTGTTTGAGACAAGTATTTTCCTTTTTCTTCTCAATAACATTTAAGTTCTGCCAACATGAATTGATCTCTTTGTTTTAAGGCATCATATGTGTAGTACTTAATTTTGTATGATTTCAGTCACAAGTTGAAAACCAGTATTTTTGCTAATTTCAACCTTTAAACTAAGGAATTAAGATTAATCACCTAAGAGAGATTGGTTTCTAACACTCTAAATAAAAAATTAAATAATGGTCAAATCATACTTTTAGTGATTTTTTATTTTTTACAAATTTCTTCCAGTAGTACCCAGTGTCAAACCAGCTCTCCTGTGCCAAGGCAAGTTGTATTGTGATTATTATGTCAAGGCTGAAGTCAACAATGGAACCTGACTCGACACTCCCAGTACTACATTATTTCAATTATCACTTCTTTGTTTGATAGGTTTATTGTCATGTTTAATCAGATGATATTTGTGAAAATAGAGCAAAGCATAGAGCTGTTGTTGACAGCTAACAAAGGCATCAACAACATCTCCACTGCCCACCAAGAAGTGATGACACCATAGTGCTAGCAGCCAGTGTTATTGGTGGTGGCAGAGTAACCATGGTCAAAATCTGTGGACCACCTGATGCTATAAGCAATACTCATTTGATTTGAGCCACTGGTGTTGGGAATGGCTCACTGTGACTTGGGATAGAGCTGTCCAATACTGTGGCTTGGGAGCTATGACCGCTGACATTGTCTAAAAAAAAGCTCCACCATGGCTGTCCATGGCCCCCTCAATCAACAACCAACTGGCTCACCTTTTTGGATCCAACACACACCCCCTGTCAACTTTAGTCAACCAACATGATGGGGAATGGGTTGACATCAATGTTTGATTCTTAAAATGGCATTGTATTCCAATTGTCCCCTTCTGAAAGATGACAATTGGAAATAGCATTCAGGTGATGACGCAATTGTTGTTGGAGGTGTTGTTGGTTTCCTCTTGGGTGACCAAGTAAACAACCCCAAATCATTGTGCAAAACTTCACGTATGTTTTCAACATACTATACAACAATACCACAAGGCCACTGCCATTGTCTCAGCAGATGAGGAGAGCTGTTGCCAACGCCTTACACTGTAACTAAAGCTTGATCTAACACTAAATACAGGATAGGTTAATTGTAGAGTAGTCAATTTAGATATTTGGCTTGAGCCTGGGATGGGTGTGGAGCCAGCTCTCCTGTGCTGAGGTGAGTTGTATCGCGACAATTCTGAAATTGATGATGGCATCTGACTCAACACTCCCAGTACTACATTATTTCAATTATCATTTCCTTGTTCAATAGGTTTATTGCCATGTTTAATCAGATGATGATTGTAAAAATAGAGCAAGGAATATAGTTGTTGTTGATGCATGGCTAATGAAGACATTGGCAACATCTCCACTGCCCGTCAAGAAGCAACAACATTGTAGCACTGGAAGTTGGTGTTATTGGTGGTGACAGAGCAACCACAGTCAAAATCCATGGACCACCTGATGCCATAAGCAATAATCATTCAATACCAGCCAGTGGTGTTGGGAATGGCTCACTGTGGCTTGGGATACTGCAGTTTCTATGGTACCATACTTTTTTATTGACTTTTTTATTAACTTGTTTTTGAGCGCACATTTCATTTTGA
>JALLOT010003382.1:0-11358 GCA_036939595.1 Thalassiosira livingstoniorum | reverse complement strand
GATCTCCATCGTTGAGAGATCAGCCCTCCTATAACCTAGTAGCTTGTAACCTATACATTCGTTGATGTCGTAGCCGGGGATATCGTTTGGAAACATCTCTTTAATAGCATCCACCATTGCACCAGTCATTTCGTAGTCAGTTTTGATAGGATCTGCCACCTCTATTCGTTCTTCGTCCGTTGTGCTTGTAGGATCTTCAACAGTTTTTTGTTGATCATACCCAGCAGCCGCCCTTGCAGCGTTTACAATGCTTCGTTCCATCTTCGCTGCATGCTTTTCATTGATTTCTGTCGCCGAACGAACTAAGCTGCTCATTTTGGATTTGAGTGAACGGAATGGACCGAGTTTGAGTGGGTCAGGGGGTGTAGGTGCGAGCTTTCTCAGTTCAGTGCCAACAGAGAAGGCAGACAACAACTCCAAAACTGACTTGGACCAGAAAACATTTGCCTCAACAAGGTGATGGTCGAGCCCAGCTGTACTAATCAGCTTTCTCAGTGCAGAGAGAAATTTAATCTTTTCAACATCATTCAATTCGTCTTCATGCATTTGTTTCCAACCAACGGCAAGTTCATATACGACATGGTCTGCAAGACAGTCAATGATGAACACATAAAACTGATAAATTTTTGCCATTGTGTGGACGCATGCAACACGCTCCTTTTTTTCCGACCCAGACTTACAGCTGCAAGAACATGCCAACAGCGAATCCAGTGTAAATGCAACACTAGTGTCATAAACATTGCCTTTCATCGAGGCACGTACCTTGCCTTCAATGAAAAGGCCGATACTCCCGTTGTACTCTACTACGGCTCCAAGACTTTTCAACATTGACGGACACCGTGCATCTAGCGCACCGCGAATCGAGCGATACATCAACCTCCAAGCTCCATCCAGCCTCGCTCCCTTTGAAAAATCAACTACCATTTTTGGCAGGACATTACTCAGGTCTTGTTGATATTTTTTATCAAATAGGGAATCGGATAGAACTATACTTTCTGACAAAAGTACCACCAAATCGACAATATTTTGTGGCGTAAGCGATGACATTCGAAGGAAACTTCCTCCATTATTCCAATCAAATCTGCCAATGCATCGTATTTGTTGTGAGTCAGTGGTTGTTGACGTCATCAAAGGGAGTTCGGAAGATGGAAGAAGAGGAAATTTAATATCCTCAGGGTTAAAAAGCTTCAACCTCTCCGTCATGATATGCTCGACGTACAGGTCTTCGACAATGTTGGGGTCGGTTTTCTGGTCGCATGGTATTCCGTTTGCTGTGAGTGCGTGACGCATTTCGCCAATTGTAATATCTGCAATGACGCTGCTGCCAGGGAGAATGGCATTTGTTGAGTAACATGGCAAGCACTGTTGGGTTGATTCACTGCCGCCATCTAAATCAACAGCGCAGAACCTACAAACTTTTCTGAAACACGAGCTGCAGGTGTGGCAACAAGAAGATTCTCCAACAAGAAATATGTGCTCAGTCTCAAGACAAGAGCCCGGGCATGTCGCTATTTCCAACTCATTTGTGATGATTGTTTCTGTGCCTGCCATCTCTCGTAGATACGCTTCTAGCTTTGATGGGGTGATACCATGCACATAGGACTTAGGATCCCCCTCTTCGTTTCCCGGTTCAAACAAAAAAGCATCAGCTAGTGTGTTGATAACCTCGGACGACGTAGATGATTGCGATCCCAACCAGTCAGAAAGTTTTGACTCAATATCCTCGATGGAAGCATCTCCGTCACTTTCGAAACTCCGTTTCAAAGATTGTATCTTATTAAAAATGGCAGAAGGTCCTTTTCCTGACACACCACCTGGATGCTGGTCACATCCCATCCCAATCGAAGCTAAAGCCCGCATCCGAACTGAAAGACACTCGTCGAATATTGGAAATTTCGCTGCATGCCGACTGCCATCTTCGACAACGATTCCCGCCATTGCAAGCACGGTGTCCAAGGACGACGAAGTTGGAGAGTAAATGGAAATGTCGGATAATGCGATTGATTTTTCTTTTGTAGAAGTATTCAAAAGTGTGCTCTTTTTGAAATCCTTGATCACAATCAGGGCTCCATCAATTCCCTGTCCATCCGCCAACACCGAAAAGTCAGAATCTGCGGACAATATAATATCACTCTTTCGCTCGACACGGCGTTTTGCAATGCACGAGTCAGCTTGATAGGACGCATAAATAAATGATATTGAGCCATGGCCATTACTGGAAGTATCGCTGTGGGATGTATTGTAGTTTCGAATCGACGTCTCCAGTCGGGCTTCAAAATTCGTGCAAATTGCCTTCTTGCTCTTCCCCTCGAATGATTTAATTGCAGCCACAACTTTCTTTCTTTCCTCCTCTAGAGAATTTTTCTCAACTTCTCCAACATTTTCATTCGACAGTGAATTGATTATTTTGTTCAGACGTATCCTGCTCTCGATAGCAGAAATCCCTGCTTTTGCTCGTTCGGCCATGCGCAAGTAGGAAGCCCGCTTCCAATGAAATCTTGACTCATTATCCGCAACAAATGCTACATCAAATCCCGCACTTGCCAATGATTTCCCAATACCCACAACGGACTCAATAGAATTCGATTTCCCAGACCCGCATTTATATCCGAGCCAGCTGGCGTCAACATCTATTGTAGGCCGTCGTCGCCGAGAAGCTGTAGCCGAAGAGTTTTTTATTGCAAGGGCAATTTGTTTGATGTCATCAATGGAGAGGCCATCAATAGAGTGGAGTATTGCAGATGGATTTTTAGACACGCCCATGATTATGAAAAAGGATGGAAGAGGATGATGAAAATATGAAAATGGAAAATATTGTTATTGTTCCAGTTCTGATGATGGATTGCATAATGACACGGCAATCAGCCAAGCAAAAGATGGAGTCGCCAATGTAGGCATCACAGCAATGGAGGATGAGAATGAAGTGGCAGCCATTGTTTTGGTTGACATTGTTGGCGGTGATTGGGATGGCGATGTTGACGGAGGTTGACGGCTGGGTCGGCAATGGAGGTGACGCCACTGACGAATGGAGAGGAGATTTGGAACAAAAATCCAAAACAATGAAAAAATCCATATGCGCGCAGTCTGGCGCGGTATAGCCTACGGCGTATTGACACATGTAGAAAACATATTATAAGCTACGGTACCCCCCAAAATGTTACAATGAGCACACTCCATTTTGGTAAGAAGGTACAATACAAAGACAAGAGAGGGGAAAAGATCGCCAAAATTGCGCGCATTAACAAACTAAAAGAAAAAACGCGAGAATTTTCAAAAATAGGAATTGACATGAAGGGAAATTTCAACATGGAAGGAAGTCACTTTACTGAACCCCAGTACTTCCATTGTAAATATTATGTACTTAAGTAGGAGTATTATGTTTGAAGTGACAACAATAAGAGAGACAAATGTGGACAAAAGCAAGTACTTACAATAAAGAGTTTATTTTCTTTGCTTCTTATCAACTGTCAAAAATAGTTGTAGTATTCATAGATTGAAGTATTTTTTGTGAATGAATAATTCATGCGGGTGAAGATCTTCAAAAATAACTGTAAAAAATATCTAGTGATATTTCTCTCAAATCAATTAAACTCATTCTCAATATACTGAAATTCATGAATGATTGGAGTTAAAAATATTGGTTTGAATGCATTGTTATTGTGTGCAATTCAATTTTATTTTTCTCAAAAGCAAAAGTCGTATGATTTTTTTAATCAGACTTCCACAATAACATGCAAGCAAGTGATATGTTTCTTCCTCAGTGACCAATGAATACAAAAGTATAAATGAAGTAGTCAATTTCAAATAATGAAAAAATATGGTTCTTTTACTTTTTCCATCATTTTTATTACATGAACCTGTTAAATTAAGTTTTGTGGATACATTTAGGAAAATTCCTATTTAACACTATTTTTAATATTACCCAGCCGGCATGAATGACTTTCAGTTATTGAACTAAATAAAACTTTCTTTTTTGAGAAATTGAAATATAGCTTTTTGTAACATTAGGAAGATGGACTTGAAAAATGTAATATTTTGAGTTGTTGTTGTATCACATGTTGCATAGATAATCATTGCTTGTGGTCTGCTTTAGAACTAAGATTTTGACTTAGATTGTAGGTACCATTGATATTTACTAAAAATTTAGACCGTGATTGAGGAGCATCTCAATAATAATGTTGCATATCACACTTAAAAGTTGGATGAAATTGAATTTTTATTATAACTGGGATGGTTTCTTGATAGATTGATAAGCAAATCAATATTTTTGAAGACAAATTCTATTAGTGCTAGTGCATGTCCCATAAAAGTTTACCATTGATTATTTAGTATTTGAAAAAGAGAAGTGCTTCAGGCTGACATAGCCCAAATGTTTCAGGTAAAATGATATCATGTTGTTAAAGTCTGGATGTTTGTCCCTGACCTTTGTTCCCACCTCTCCATTAATTATTTTGATCATAATTAAATAAATAGAATTTTATTTATTAAGAAGGACCCTTAAATAACTGTAATAGATGATGATTTTGATGCTTAAAATGATGCTGCTCTAGAATTATTCATCAAATATGTGTCACCAATTTGTATTTCAATATTATGGTTGTTTTATTGCTATTGGAGAAGGTGTCCTTCTATGGCATAACCTTTTTTTATTATAATTTTAAGTAAGATTGTTGTTCAGTCAAAGGATAAATTCGAATGAATTGTTTTTGGTGCATTGGGTATGGGTTGTGGTACTCATGTAAAAGAAAAATCTGCTGCTGATTACAAAATTTGGAATCAAACTTTGTGATTTTAGAAATATCTATTTTGTTCATTGTTTCTTTTAAAAATAGAGATGGACTTCTATGAATCAATGGTACATTCCTCTTTGCTTCAGATTATTTTGAGGGGGAGGATATGTTGAGGCTTTGTACATGATTTTTGTCAGCTTTAAAAATATGTGTACATGAGAGAGATTTTGTTTATGATCTGGAATTCTGGTTATTAAATTATGTAGAAGTTTATTAGATACAATGCAATTTGTCTGTCTAGGGTGATGTAGTACAGCTTTCTGGTTCTAGGTATTTTTTTGTTCTTCTACTCACTGGCTGTAGCATCACTCCAAACAGGTATTCCCTCTGATTATTTTTTGTTACTTAAGAGGATTGAATCCGGGAGCAATCTGTTCAAAGACAATCTAAATTCAACTCAACAAGTTGCAATTTGTGTCAAAGTGATTGGTATATAATAAGGTACAGGAATATTTCATAAGTATCAGATATTTGAAATGCTCTGTGAATCCATTTCTTTACATTGTGGTCTGTGCACTGGGTTGAAATGAAGGCAGGAAATCTTGCTTTGATTTTTCTTTGTTGTGATATCTGTAGATGTAATTTTGAGGCTGGTCAATAGAGGCAAAAATTGGGTTGTTTGTTTTGCTTAAGAATCTCTGAGATTTAATCAAATTCCAACTAAGTTTTTTCTTTGCTATGATCAGAAGATATTGAAAACATTTGGTAGAGTTTTGAAAAACCTATAGTGGTGATGTAAAAAATCATTTGTAGAATAGAACTTTAAATAGATTCAAACGCAATTTCTCATGCCTTGAAAAGGGTCATTTGTGTTATTCTTTAATTTAACCTTTGTGAATTTCAATAACCAATAAGATTTTTTTCATGCAAAATTTAAAAACTCATTCCAACTAGACAAATACACTCTTAACAGCTCAAATATCAAATCAATTGCATTTGAGACAATGTTATTGGGTAATTTTAAATTATTACATTGAATAGTGCAAAGAGTATACTATTGTCAGATGAGATACAAAAAGTAGAGTTGAAAATATTCAAATCAAAATGGCCACTTTAGGAAGGCACATAGTTTGCAGTCACACTAACCAATTTGGTAGTTTTTGTAAATATTCTAGAGAAAGTAAAAAAGAAAGTATGAAGAGTTCAAAAGATAGGCAGGAGTTCTGTTAAGTACTTTTCAACTGAACCTAGACATATTTATTTGTAAAATTGTAAATTATTTGTGTAAAAACTACCAGAAGCTTATATTATTTTAATTTTCTTTTAAAAGTAACCATCTATACTTTCCTCAGACTTAAAAAGACTTTCATTTAGTATTTTTTCCTTGCTATTCTCCTCATCTTATTTGGCATATTTAAGAAAGAAATCCAATTCTCAGAAGCTAAATTTTTGTATATTTTGACCGCAAGGAAACTAATATTTACCCAATTGATAAGAAATAGCTGTTTAAATTAATATATGTTTCTTCCTTTTCAATCTACACACATTGAGATAAATTTTGTGATACTGTTTTTTAGCTAAATTTTAGTCCATGTTCGATGACATTGAGTGCACTGTAATTTCCATGAAAATCACTCAATTTGCCTGTTTCCTGCAAAAAGAAATATGAAAATCACAATTTTTAAGAATTGATTTTTCCCATTTTGTTAAATATTACTATCTGTACAAAATTTGTTGCACACTGTCTCATTCATAAACAAAGTTGCTTCTTGCATACAACATGCACACACAAGTGGAGAGTGGATTATCATGATAATGTATGCACTGGTAGCCCTTTGTCCTCTCCATTCACCAACCATCACCATCAGTACCTAAAGCAGAACTTCCCACTATACCACCTTCTATATCAATAACAATGTCACCATATCACCACCAGTGCTCCTGCTCAACTCCCAATTTAATTATTGAAAAAGGTAAGGATAGAAATCATTTTATAATTACCAACACTATCAACACCACACTGCAAATGATTTTTGGGGAAGTGATAGCAGTAATATTTTTACATAATTTTGATTGTTACATTTATGATGATTATGATTGCTCTAATTTGGTGAAACTAGCAATTATAATTTCAAATTTCTTCCCTAAAAGGTTTTGCTGATTTTGCATACTCCTTACAAATTTTCGGCATTGATTGACTTCAATGGACCTCAAATGAAACCATTATGCCATGCCTTGATTTTGGTGACATGGCAATCAATGCCAATTGAGTACCATATCACCAAATCCTACTCCCTAAAATCATAGATCATTGATTGTTTTTTCTTACCAACAGTTTCCAATCTGTTTTGATGGGAATGTTTCCCTCATAAAGACATGCATTCATGTGCGCTCTGATGTCCTTGTTGCCTTTTGTTTTGAAGAAACCCATTAAAATGGTGGCTTTATACATTTATTGAATTTTACTGTTCAAACTGGGAACAAAAAATCAATTTCTGTCTAGTTTTGTTTTTGTGACCTTTCTCTTCCATTTGATGGAAGCATCCTCTCACATTAGGTGCTAGAAGGTGCCCTTAGAAGTGTTATCATCCAAATTCTTTGAGTTTTGATGGAACCACACAGCTTTCATGTCTCCCAGTCATTAGAAAAATTACTATAATAGCAACATTTGTCAGATGGGTTGTCTGTGATAATCATTTTCAAATGATAAGTGCATTTTTTAAGCTTCAATTAAATTTAAAATGTGTTGTGGAATAGTATTTGTTGGATGCTGAACATGATAAACAAATATTTCTGGAAAACTCTGTTAAGTAAAATTAAATATTGTTGAAAGAAATAGGTAGAGATAATATAAATAGAATAACAAACATCAAATATTATAATTATAGGCATCAAAACACTCCATTGATACATTTTCAATCAACTAAAATCAAGTTAAATATATATCAAAGTAAATGAAACTATTCCATTTTGTTATTGACCATTTCCTTGATCAAAACTGAGTAAATTTGTATTTCCTTACCTGGGAAATTCATTCATTCCCTGGGGAAATTCTTTGGTAAAAAAATAAATATCCACTAGATTTTTTCAGAAAATAGGTAAAACTAAATGACCATTCTGGAAAAGTGTTTTATTCCATACCAAACATCTTAAGAACATGTTTCAATGTAACTTTTTACTTTCTTTGATTGTATCAAGAACATTGTTAAGTCTTAATAAATCTATCTGATATATTTTTTATTTGCTTTGAACGTGTGCCTCCAAAGTTATGACTATCTACTATTGCTTAGTAAGTAAGTAAAGGTCAATATGCTGTATGATTCTTAATAACTCCTTTGCGAGATTCTTTTTGGCCATCAAAACTTCTTTAATGACAATGAATGTTGAAAGAGCAAGTAAATTTACTGTATGAATAGTTTTTATCCACTAAATAGTGTGTTGGTATGGACTACTTGATATTTGTGATCATTATTTCTTGGCGATTGAATTATTTAGATCAAAATATGAGATCTGAACAAAAACAATTTTCATTGGATCAATCCAATGAACTTTCTGAATATGTATTTTTGTTTCAAAACTGCCCCACAAAGGTGAGTTCTAACTATTATAGTTAACGAAGGTGGACCATCACCACCACATTGAAAAACAATGATAATTCTAAACTCAAAAGCAATATTGTAATACATAAAATTTACACAACCAAACAGAGTAAGATCTACAATTACACAAAGAAAGTATGTTTCTCTGGGTTGGGGATTTGTTTTGAATATAGAAAATCTACATTTCCTTTTTTAGGACATAATACTTTATTTTTTTTAATGAACATGATTTGTGTGTACATATGATTTGGTGTCATTATAGAGTATATTTTGCCTTGATATTGATTTTTTGTATTTAAGATGAAACAATATAAAAAACAATACATAATATCACATAAGTATATTATACTGTTATCTTCAACTATATCATACAAAATGACAAATTTTCCCCAACTGATGATTGAAAAGTTCAATATCTTAACACACTTTCCCAATGAAACACCTTTTCATAAAAAAATACCTTTGTTGAATGGAGGAACAAGAACATTTTCCTCTCCAAGGTAAATTAATTTTCCTTCACAGGTCTCTTTCATTTTATTAACCTCATGACAAATTTCCCATTCATCAGGGGAATCAAAAGTGGAAAACAGCAGCACAACCTGGTCATGAGTTATACCAAATTGAGAATTCTTCTAATGACCCATTCATATTTTCCTGTTCCTAAATAAGTCTTCTTTTTGTCCTTTATACTTAGATGTGAAAAATTGGTCTATAGCTTAATGATTATGATATTTATTGTAATTTAAAAATATACAATGATTTCCACAGCATTGAAAAAGGAAAACAAAAGTATGGAATGTTCTCACAATACAACAACTTATTTCTACATTATCAAGAAGAAAATAGGTTGTATAATATTACCTACTATCAAAATAGATAAATGAGGAGGAATTTCAAACCTTAAAAACACAGTAATCAAGGACTAGATTTTGATATCAACATAACAACCTGTTAAAGAGATGGAAATAATTTGATTCTTTTTAGAATAACTGATTTGAAAATTTTTGGGTGGTGTTTGTAAGAGATGATTTGTTTTTGATATCTCTGATTCTTTTATACAATGTTCTTCCACTGAAAAAGAAAGACTATCATTTTCCCCTCATTAAGAGGTATTCAAAACTTTAATTTTTTTAGGAATACCCAGTGTTTAATCTGGGTTCCATCCTCTTAGGTATTTGAACATATATGATTTTTTGAAACTTTCATCTTGGTACAGAATATGTGAGGTTTGAAATCAAATCTATATCAGTTTCTTGAAAAAAGTCATACTATCACTGTGTTCATTTTTGTTCTACCTAATTTGTTGTTATTATAGTCAATTTAGATTTTTGATGTGTTTATAAGTAATTTTCAACAAATATTCAGAATCTGGTAATATAATCTTCTTGAATTTTTATTAGAAATCATTTTCAACATGTTTTTTTTCAAAAAAACATTCTGTTTTTTATTTTTCAAAAAGCCTCCTATTATCCAAGAGAAAAATGTTAACTATTTTAGACTAAAAAATTAATAAATGGTAAATAAGAAGGATATGATAATTTTTTATTACAGCATTGTTTGCAGTCATTATCAGATGAATTATTGTTTAGACAATCCAGAATAATGTGTTTTAGTAGTAGCATACATCAATTGTATGATATGCTTCCTCAAATGAAAATGTACAGAGTGTCTCCATGAGACAATACTTAAACAATAATGTACAATGGGCTACAAAAAGAATTATCTTTCAAAATGGAAGCTGATTTAAAAATGATTTTATCTTGAGGTCCCACTTCTCTATTTAGCTTGAAAAATTGATCTTTTCAATTAGAATGTTGCATAATAATCCCCTTGTGAACTGTAAAAGGATGTTACCATTCTAACACACTCAGCTTCTTTTCTATGTATTTTTTATCAAAAAATATTGTATATGCTTAGATGCAAATGGCAGTATGTAATTATGTTAGCAATAATAGTAAGGATTAAGGAAGATTTGCAAAGATGATTGGTGATTTTATCAAAGAATTTGTCTACAATATGAACTGTTACTCAATGTGGTATTGACAGCTTACAATGAAGTATCATAATATAGATGGTAAAGAACACGTACAAATGATTTTTCAGAAAAAGTTTTGTCTTTTCCTCTTCTTGAAATATTTTGATGAAGGGGTTAGAATGAGTTCTTCAGCAGTCTAAACATAGCATAAAGAAAAAGCCTGTAAAAAATATGTTCATGTAAGCCATAATCATATTCATTTCTGAGCTCGAAATAAAATTCCAAGTCAACTAAACAAAGACTGAACCTAGATGAGCCTTGCACATTTACTGATATTGTCAGAGTAAAAAGTATTAAGTCATTATTTTTTTGAACACTCAGTGCTCAGTATAAGCAGCTATATACCCATTGGCAACCATTGTATTGACTATTATTTGCCAATCAAGTTCAAATGAGTTTATATCTATGGTATCAACAATCTTACTTGAGTTTATTGGTTTCACTGGAATAATGCACTTCATATTGATCAACTTGATTAATGATATAATTACTTAGAACATTCAACCACAAGATATCAACATCATCTTAAAAGAAATAAAACTCACCTTGAGAAAATAGTATCAAGTTAGATTATCAATCATGCTAAAATCTTCAAATATCTTGGATAATATAATCTATAGAAAATGGAAGTTTGTGATTCACATTATGAATCAAATACAAGATTCTTTTATTGAAATTAAAAATATAGGATTTTGGAGTGATCACTGCATAGCAGTAGCAGGCACTACTTTTTGTGATTAATTTGTTTGAAGATAACACCAATCTGTTAAAAAAATAAGAGAAAAGTCATAGAGATCACAGAACAAAACAATAATATAAATAGAACTAGTAGAAGTAATACTTTGGAAATTATTAATGTAAGCTGAAATTTATGTTAATGTTTCTAATTTCTCTTGTGTCAAGATCAAAATTTTCTTTAATAGATTCACATCTAATAAATTTGATGATAAAACAGAAATTTTTAAGTACATTTAGTTGATCCCTATGGAAGACG
>JALLOT010003381.1:0-11360 GCA_036939595.1 Thalassiosira livingstoniorum | reverse complement strand
TTTAACTCTTATGTGCATACACAATGCTGCCATGACACTGACTGATGCTTTCACAAGTCAGTGCAAACAACAAAATGATATAAACAAGAGATAATATATACAGGCAATGGCTTTACTGGCGGTGCCAATGACTGAGCATTCTATCAGGAATGTACCGCTAATGGATGATATTTTTGGTGATTTATGTATTTTTAATCACTGTTGTTCTCCAAATGAGTTTTTGACTTTCTGTTTTTTTTTAACATTTTTGCAATTAGACAAAAACTCTTTTTTGCTTATTCTGTTTCATGGATTGAGTCCCGATCCATGCTGTTTTGCACATGGATTGTAAAATGATCCATGCAGATAGTTTTACAATCCATGCGGATTGTTTCACGCGCTGAAAAGTAAAAGTATCTGCCTGATATAAAAAATGCTTTTTGCATTGAAAGGTTCCCCGCGTTATTATTGCCAATTTTTGATATTTTTTGGGATTATGTAGGTAATACACTAAAATAAGAGGAGTAACACACAACATACATGACTATGAGTATTATTTAAAAAAAAATAATAGATAGTACCAAGTACCATAGTATGTAGTAGTAACAATAGACATGACAGGCCGTCAATGGCACCTTTTCCATTTTATGGTATCCATGATTAATTTTGACGTCAACGGCGTTGTCAACGGCGTTGCCGACAGGGCAGTTGACGGCATCGTTGACAACACCATCAAAGCCGTCGACAACGCCGTGACATGTTCATTGTTGAATCGACAACTCCATTAACATTGTCGATGGCGCCATTGAATTCTGAAACCAATCATGGCCTCAAAAGGCAGATTCTCTGCATCCAACTGCATGCCATTACAATTTTAGGATTCTGATTGTGATCATAATCCTAAAATTGTCATGGCCTGCAGTTGGATGCAGAGAACCTGCTGCCGCGAGCAACAGAGCATGTCATGGTGGGTCTGTATGAATGATATTATTGTGGTCGGTACCATATGCAATAAGTAGGTAGCTATTGTTCTCTATTGTTGTAATCTCTAGAGAGAGAGACATTTTTTTTAATTAGACTTTATTTGTTGTATGGTACTGCCTGTGATAGTATGGTACCTGTATTGTACCATTCTACCTAGAGTACTCCTATGTACTAGTTGTCTAATCAGTTGATTATTAGCAGTAATAATAAGAGTACCTAATAGTAATACCATAGATATTGTAGCTAGATAAGTAGGAGTAGATAGATTGGGATATCTACTGTTATCTACTACTAGTGACACTGGTATTCATTGTACGTACTAGCTTTTATTTTTTAATACACATACAAATTCCATTTCATCCCTACTATTCATCCCATTCCTTTTCACATACAAATTCCATTGGTAGGTATGTAAGTAGATATAATACCTACCTTTAATAGTAATAAAGCATATATAAATGGATATTGAAACTCTAGTGCAGATCGTTTTACAATCAGTGCAGATTGTTTTACTATCTGTGCAGATTGTTTTACGATCCGCATGGACCGAAAAACTATCCACGTGGATTGTAAAACAATCCACGCACTTCAATCCATGGATAGCACTTCTATGCCTGCTGTTGGTAATTTTGGAGACAAAAATATTGATGATTTTATGTGAAAATTATTTCACACAAAATCTCTTGAAAATATTTTTAGATTCCATTTGGCAATTCTAAAATAAATGAAAATCTTGAAAAAATTATCCTGTATCAGTATGCTCCTTCCACCACTGTAAGTGCCACTGATTTGGTCCCTCTCACAATGCACATAGACTTGCTCTGCAGCTCCCATCCTTTTCCTTTCATAATCATTAAATTGTCATGTCACATCTGTACAATCAACTCCATTAAAGACTATCTTTCCCATGACACCATCATGGTTGCCCCCCCTACTGCCTTGACTGCCCCCCTACCATGTCTTCTGCCATATATGCCTATTCCTCTACGATGCCCCCTATCCCCACCATGCCCATGACCAACTCCAAATTTATCTCTCATACTCTTTGCCAGGTATGAGTCTTCCCCTTCTGCTTCTGAGGACAAATATCTACAACCTTAACACTCATGTAGGCAACTGCATCACTAAAACTATTGTGGCAATTGTCTAACATTTTCTGCACAGCAATGGTTATGGGTATATTGTGCTGTACTTGAATACCATCAAACAGGTGTTTGACTTTGGCAGGCTCCACAAAGACTTGCTGGTGACAGTCAAGGATCATGTAGGCTTATTTAAGTTCCATTGAATATTTCTTGAAGCTGAATGCTTCCTTGTGTATGTAGTAGTGGGCATCCTTGACACTTCCCCTGGACCTTCAAAGTGGTCCCTCAAAGCCTGCATTGCAAGCCTACCACCCATCAACTCTTTGTGCTCTCTGGTCTACTTGTATGCAGGGCTATCAAGAGTGACCTTCTGTAGTGCTACTTAGGAAGACTGTCTTTGTGTCAGTACTACATTCATGGCCCTGCAGCCTTACTTGGTACTTCAACCTCTCATGTCCATTGGCTGCATCAGCCACTGGACTCCATCCTGGTGTCTTAGTCCTCCTAATCACATAATCTAGGGGTACACTCCTACTCCATGGATTTGGGCTAAGTAGTTCTCAAGCTCCTTGTCCCAATCATGCCACCCCACACCAGTTTGGATCTTCTCAAGCTCCCCTGGTGATGGGGCATTCTCTTTCATGCCCTGTTGAATTTCCATTTATATCTTTGCCCTTTAAAGGGCTGCTGGGTTCCATGAGCTAACTTCCAGTCATAACTGCCTCCTCTTTCTATATTGAACCCAAAATAAAAGAGCTTCCAAGTTCCTCTGTACAATAATTCCCAGCCTAGTATTTGTTGTCACCACATTGTGGCTCTCAACCATTTCTTCTACGTCCTACTGCATCAAGGTTTCAAAGTCATTGATGGTTGTCAGACCCTGGCTGTTTATGAGCTGCTGTGTCACCTGATTTGGCACCATATCATTCCTTTTTCCTGAATACTACAAGGTGCTGTTGTAGTGCAGCTTGATTGGCCATTACAGTTGACTTATTATTAGCTGCACATAATCCCCATTTCCTTTCCCCAGTGATGTATCCACAACGTTTGTTTTGCCACCCTGTGACCTTTCCTATTCCTCCTGTTGTCTACTAAGATTGATTGGTCCTCTGTCAGAGGGCTTTTGCATTTGTTGAGTTGACAGTAAGCCCTGACTTGATCAACTTTTAAGTGGATATCTTGTTGGCTGACACTTGTCACATGGTTTGCCTTGCTGCATGCCTTCTTATTCCAGCTCTTCTCTCATAAAGATTCTCAACATGTAGAATTAGTGACTCACAACAACTACTTGATAATGCTGTCAATACATTTTCTTATCTCAACACGGTAGATGTCTGGCATTGGGTCTGATAAATTGTTCAAATTAACATGGGAGGTGTCATGGTGGTAGTTACAGCTTATCACATAGACATTAGGTGTCATGTTTCAAGGTAATTTATTCTAATATTATGGGACTATCTTAGGATGCAAAGATTCTGATGGTTGATGCCCCAACATCTCCTAGGCTTTGGGTATGTCAATCCTATTGCTGATTTGCTTAAAACAAACATATTTAAACAATAGTACTGTATAGTAATATTTTACTGTAATTTTGACATGCACAACCATGCAAAATGATTACTATGCGCCCCAAAAGAGTTATGCTGCAAAATTCTTCCACAGCTTCAATCGTATTTTTCTTTCCAACTCTACATATTGCAGTGTAATCATTTTAGAAACTTCTCCTGAGCAACTGTACTTCCAGCAGAATATCTACTTATGTACTTTATCATTGAATCTACCATCTAAAATATCTTGCATTTTACAATATACAAATGACCCAATACCTCAAAAAGAGACATGTTTGAGTCAATTTCTGACCTTTAATCCCCCTAAAATTACTATGTGTTTGACCATTCACAATTACTAGTATGTAATTCATCCAGATGAGGGCACATCAGTGAGAAATAGCATTTTTTGGGACAGAAATAACAAATGAAGGTTTCATCACATGACTTCAACTAGTGGGTTTATTTTCTGTATGTACTTTTTTCTTTCCATTCCTTGACATTTTTTTTCTGTCCAGAAACATTTCATGGATAGATTTTTTTTCCAACTCTTTCCAGTGATGTCCACAAAAAATCATGCCCAAAAACTAAAAATCTTTCCACATAAAATGAAAATATCCCATAGGTTATTAAAAGTCCCATTAAAGAATGTAACCTTTTTGTTTTTGTTAGTAATCTAACAAGACTGGGGAGAAAAGCAAGATGAGCTTATTGTTAACCATTATACTATCCCTTTTGTACTTGCCCCATGTTGTGTTTAATTGTAACCACCCCTTAAAAATAATACTAGTAAGTTAGATTTTTATGGGGTTACACAAAGCATTGGTTAAGTACCAAGGTACCATTACTACATATTACCTGGTATCAGAGGTATGGTGAATATAAAATAAATAACCTCCACCCCATAAGTTGAAATAAGTCACTGAGACCACTTCACATCATAGTAACTACTAGAAATGTCCCTACTATGGACCTATGACTGAAATATATCAGATTTAACATCCCAAATTCTAAATAATGATTTGTCCATGAAAGACCAAGATGGCTGACTGCAAGCATCTCATATAAAAATATTTCAGCTCTTCAGAAAGCTTAGCACTGCTTAGGCAAGGTTGAAATCTCACTTTACACCACCCCCTGCCCGGGATAATAAAAGCAGGGATGAAAAATGAAAAAATTACCAACCCATATTATGGGCTTTGATATTTTGTTTTTGGTGAATAGATTTTCAGATTTTGGATAGATTTTCAGATTTTGGAAAAAACTGGACAGAGCTGAAAAGAACAAGAATGCATTCAGCTCAAACTGTTTTTTCTGTCCCAAAAGATTTTTCTTTCCAGTAAGACCATAACCCTTTCCATTAAATTTGAAAATCTATCCATGACTGTAAATCATGTGATTAAACCTTTCACATAGAGCTTTTGCGCCAGAACAAAAACACATAACTTCAAATTAAAAGGCTGAAAAAAATATTTTCATGTCACTTATTTTATGTGACTTAAAAAACATAACAACAGAAGAATAATAAGGTGAGACTACTATTTTAATTACTATCTACAATGCTAGTACAATCTATCCTTCAGGATAGAAAGAACTGTATTGCAGACTGTACTCTAGCAGATATCCCTAAGTACCTACTTAGTTATGGTATTTTGCTAGCAAAATTGTTCTGTCATGTCAATTTATGTCTTAGAGTCCAGATGTCATTTTAAAACTAGTAATCCGATCTACCCAAGATTGGGCTAACATAGAAACCGACCACGCGGCAAAAAATACTGTAACTAGGTGCTGGCGCGAATCTGTCCCATTTCACAGGATCCGTTTTCCATCAAATTCGTTACCATATCACGACTAACATTTTTGTCACATTAACTTCCGATGTGACGTGACCATGACCATATAATTACGCCAATCAACTAAACTACTCCCTCTACTTTACAAAAAATAAATACTAAAAGTCTGTACATTCTTACAATGCAGAACTTTAAGACTTTTTATACAAAACAGTCATACACAATACCAAAAAACTCATATCATTCTACTTGCTACTAACCTCCACCTAATTGGTACTACTACTACATCTCTCTTTTCAATTTTGCAATTTATTCACCAATTTAAATATTCTTACATCAATGAACCCCCAAATACAAATACAAAATTCAAATTAATTCCATGTAACACATCCACGACTACCATTGGTAATGTTTTATTTTTTTTATAAGGCAATTTTGATAACGTTTCCACTTTAAGAATCGCTTTTACAGAAATGAGTTAATGAAACTGAAGAACTAGGGAGAATTATTATAACTGAGAAAGACTGCATCACATAACTTGAATACTGTAACTCCCTAGCTAGCTCCCTAGGTGCTGTCACCGATTCTGTCACACTTCACAGAATCCGTTTTCCATCAAAGATGTTACGAAAAAATGGATAAAATATTTTTTGCGTTTCTTTCCAATGTGATACGACCATGACCAAATTATAACACAAAGAGTTGAACTACTCCCTCCACTTTGCAAAAATAAATACTTTAAGCCATTCAATTCTTACAATACCTTACAAATTGACTCCATGTTGAGTAGTACATACACTATACGTACGAACCTTCTCCAAATTGTTGTAGACAATAATAAGGAGTCTAATGCAAACCCATGACATACAGTAATTACCCTCTAGAAAGTATCAGTCCCTTTTTGAATTATAGGTATGGTACATGTTTGCAACCTTCTTGAAAGTGTAGGTACTTACAATTTTCTGATCAAGAATTTTGGTAGTAACAGGTACAATGTACAGCACACAAGTAATAATGTAGGTACTCTACTACACATACCTAAGAAATAATATTGATGGTACCTACCTACCTACCTACCTTCTTATTTATCTACCTACCTCCCTACCCACCTCCCTTCCTACCTTCATACCTACCTACATACCTACTTATCTACACAGGGGTGGGACAGATAGGTACCAGCCCTTACCAGCCATTGCCCAAAATAGGGACAAAATCAACTTGAAAATGTAGGCAAAAGCAGCAAAAGTGCAAATGTAGGCACAATTTAAAAAGTGAATTAAAATTGTAGGTTTTAATTTTTTAAGGTTTCAGGTACCCATATTTTCTAGGATAATCACAGTACTTACTTACTACTACTTAGCACACTATCTCATTTAAAGACTTTCTATAACAGTCATGCACAATACCAAAAAGTACTCATATCATTTACTTGTTACTAACCTCCATTTAATTGCTACTAACACTACATATCTTACTTCAATATTGTTATTTATTATTCAAATCGGATATACATTACATATCAATGAGCCTTCCAAATATAACATATCAAATTTTTTGCACAAGCCTTTTTACACCAATAAAATTCTATCACTACCTTACAAATAAATTTTCTTTGATCAATTCTATTCCTCAAAAATATGGATGAATGAATATCTTGTAAGTTATTTATTCACTTTCTTATAACACTATAAACAATAGTCTTGTATCAGCGACCATAAAATTTCTAACGAAAAACACAACACTCTAACTGGACCAAAAATGTTGAAACAATAGACTCAACTACTCATTTTACATCTTGTGAATTTCTCATTGTATCAATGGCATTACCAAATTAAATAATATTGAATCAAAGAGCCTTCTAAATCCAATGTTCTTTTGCAATAAAAATAACAAGCATCCCAAATGCATGTTTTGCAATGAAAAGTCTGGCAAATTAAAATGCTCTCATGTGTAGTTTCTTTGATTAAAAAGATTCAAAACCAATTATTTCTTCACCCTGTCTGTTAGCTGGTGAATGTTTTGAGCAACAAGATTTTGTATACGTGATGAACATCTTTGGTAACAAAGTTATAAATATAAAAACTAAATGTCAGTAATTATAATAATTAGAATAAGAGTTGAATTACAGAAAAGTTGGTTAGTATACTAAGAGTTGTCTATCATATTCATAATTGTGTTTTGACACTGTTTTGTTTGTTTTTTGCATTGGTTCTGAAATCATTTTCCATTGAACTTGAATTTAGAACCTCATACTTAGTGATCCCATAAAGCTTGAATTTCATGTCGCACCACTCTGCTGCACATTCTAGGTTTATTTTCTCCATTAAACCCCACATATTTTGTACTACCAATATTCAAAAGAGATGCAAGACACAAGAAAAGAAAATAATATACAAGAGTTCAATTGATAGATAACTGTAAGTATTGAGGATTCTAGTAAACAAGGAACTTGAATTGTTTTTTAGCTATGAAAATGATACTAGTAGTTGATTCTAATATTTTAAACCCAAAGATCAATTTCAATGAAACAGAAGAAGCATAGAAAGATTGGAACCAAGACAAAATGCAACATGGTTGACTTAATCAATTTCACTATGAGGAACCCAATTTATTAAGCAGTTCTTGTAAAGCTTTTTCTTGGCTTTCAGAATCTGTACCAATCACCTAGATTGGGCATTTTTTACTTTTTACTGAGTTATGATGTTTCAGAGTTTCTAAGTGGGTGCTTATACATAGTATGTTGATTTTGGTTTTAAGCCCTATGACTCTCAATGTACTTTGTAATACTTTCATAGAGAGCCCCAAGAGGATATGGGTTGTCTATTCATAACCAATCTATTTGAGCCCTATTTTTTCAGAGGGTTTAACGGGGCAATTGTATATATTTGGGTATGGGTCATAGGGCTTATGACTGAAAACAATTTTCTGAGAAATGAAATTTTTCTAATAAAAAACTGATTCTGCAAGATTTTTATACAAAACCTTAAAGCTAGTGGAATTAGATTATATTGCAATAAAAAGGATATAATAAATGTGGATACCTTTCTAAACTTTTTCAGTTTGGTCCAAAGTTAAAACCGAGTGACACCACATGTATCTTTAGGTAATTTTTATGAACATACAAAGTCCTATGTGAAGTCTACATGCTCAATCCAATGACGATGACAGAGACCGTCGTCATCAATGGCAGCACCGCCCAGTCAGAAATGTGATAAGAAAAACAGCAAACATTACAAATAATCCAACCCAGTATATCATCAACACAGAGGAAATCATCAACAGTTTTAGACAGGAACTTTGGGATTCGACTGTAATATGCCTGGTGTCAAGCAAAATACCAAGCTTTGGTTGAAGCAAGCCCCGATGGCAGCAGCTTCATCTCAAAACCACTCCTTAAGGGGAGACCAAACAAATGAAGTTCATGCCAACAGAAAGAATCAAGCACTGTCAATCACGGTAATAAAAAGGCAAACGACTTTGGGCGATTTTTCGAAGCCGTGGCTGACATCAAGCCCAGGTCCATCAAATGGTAGAGGTGGGCGAGGAAATGCTGGGAGATCGTATATGAATGGCCAAGGCCGATGAAGAGGGGGAGCATCTCTCCCAAACAAACCATACCACAATCAAAATTTACAGAACACTCTCAAAAAAGACAGAACTCGAACCGTCTATCAGGAAACACAAGTGTCCGGGGGAAGAAACCCCACAAAAGAGCAACCCAGCAGTGGTAACAATCAACACATTGCCTTGAGTATGGAACAAGTATCACCGCCCGGCAAAGGAATCGAACCAGATGGGTGGCAGAGTCCTCCAACAAATAGAACAGTCAAGAACACCACAGGAGAGATGGGTAAAAAAAGCAAGTGAAGGAGATAACAACTACTATATCTCTCTGAGGGGAGATCAGGGCACATTGACTGATACGAAAGAAGATGATGAAATGGAGACAAAGAGAATCAGCAACCGGGGAGAAAAGAAGAGTCGAAACAACAAAAACATCAATCAAGAGGTGACAGAAAGGAATGTAAAGTCAGCTAAAATGAGCCCACCTGAGGGCAAAGTAGACAACAAGTCAGTGTCAAGCTCCTCGAACAGGAGCAGCAAGATCAGTGACTCCAGTGACACCAGCTCAAGTGCTAGCAGCCCCGATGACAGCAGAGGAAGTACTTCTAGTGAGGGAGTGGAGGATCAGCCAACCCAGGAAAAAGAAATGAAATCTGCAGACAGCACAAGTTCAATTCAAAACAAACAAAATGCTGATGAGCTGAGATCGGAGGATCAGATGGTGCAAAGCCAGGAAAAGTCGGATCAAGAAAATTCAGAGTCCATGGATAAAATGGTGGAACAAGGAGGAGCAGGTTCACATCATACAATAGAGAATAATGAAGGAGCCAAGCCTACACATAGCAGTGACGAATGAGAGAGCATTGGCGATGGAGGGGAAAACCAAACTCTGAAGGAGAATGCAAATAATACTGGGGGAAGCAAACACCTATCTTGGTGTCTCAACAGACAAAAAGAATATGATGTGGCAAAATCACCGGCGCAGTTGGATAAAGATCAACTACTAAATTTATCGGAGGAGGAAGAAGTCAACATGATCCAGGCCATTCGAAAAATAAATTCCAAACCAGTGAATATGGATCCCACCATAATTGATCTTGGCAGTCTCTTGGATTATGCTTCTACAGAAGTACTTCTGACCTTGCTCATTGAGAGAGCATCATCCAAATTTAGTGATAAACCTCACCTTGCAGCAGTACTAGCTATGACAGATGTTGACACCTTATTGGAGTGCTTTGCCAAACCAGATACACTGAACAAAATGATTTCAAAGGCACAGTTTGGGAACTTTGCAAAGTATCTTGAGGAGACAATGATCCCCTTCAACCTAGACAAACTTATTGACAATCTTGGTCTTCGAGCGAGAAATGGGAGCAAAGACCAGAGGTCGGTATGCGAGAGGGCCCTTGAGATGGTAGTGCGGCGAGTGTTTCCAAATCAAGCTGATGAAACTGTGGAGTTAATTAGAAAGATTCTGATGAGCCAAGTGTTTGAAATGGGAACTCATCCAAAGAAAATCAAAGAAATATCCAGTGTCAACGGAATAACTGCAGTATGGCTACCTCCCCACGAAGTAACTGGCTTCGAAGATGATAAGTACGAGGACCCAGTCCAACAGGGCGAGTCGACCTTCAATGTACCAAATGAGATTATGAGATTGAATATGAAGAGCATTCAAAGTGGTCATCAACGGACATGGAAAAACGCCATCAGCAAGGCTCTCATGGCATATCTAGAACAAAAATATTCAAGTCAGCCAAGATTACCCATGACCCTCTATGTTCACTTAATGAGTCTGAGGGAGGACCATCTGCTGACAATGATTGAAACTCCCAAACAACTTTGGTGTCAGACTGAAAATATCAAGCCAGAGTTGGCTATTCTTCATCGCAAGGGAGTAACACCTCAGAATCTAACACAACAAAACTCTTGCACAGATAATGGAATTCAACACACGGAGGAAGTGAATAAAAATGGCACCGATGGAAGTGAAAAAGCAAGTAGGATAGAGTCAGGACAACCAACGGGAAACAATGAAGTGATTACCCTACTCCCCAGTGTAACAGTGGGTAGGTCAAATGACCCGTGTCAGTATGGAAAAGGCAGTCACGCAACAAATGTTGAACATATCTATACTATCCAAGTCTCTCAACCATTGTGCAATGGGAGAGGATCGTATGATGAGACAGCCAAGTGTCTCATCAGTACTATCAGATTGGAAGTGGTTTTGGACTGGCCACACTCTTTGAGTCATACCATTTGATGATAATGACTTCACCAATGGAGAATATCCATCAGTCAGATTCTTACTTGATGTTCCACACCTCAAAGATATCTACATTGCAAAGAAACTTACAATGAGATTTCCAACAGGATATCATTTGAAATGAAAATAGTATCCTCAGTGG
>JALLOT010003380.1:0-11361 GCA_036939595.1 Thalassiosira livingstoniorum | reverse complement strand
GTTTTGACTAAGCCACAATAAATTTAGTAACAACCATGGTAAAAATCTCCATTTTTGTAAAAATTGTGCTAAATCTAGGCAACATATAAACACTAGTAAGAGATTTTTCAAGATAAGCTTGCAGTCTTTTGTTATTGTGTGTGATGGTGACTGATCACTTAAGTCCATTGTATAGTGAGGGATTGTTGAACAAAACACTGTTGTGTCAACAATGGAAGGGGGCTCTCATTGATATGGCTGCCCTGAGCCTCTGTTCTGATCAATTACATTGTTTTCAGGGCCCCAAAGCTTCCACTCAACAATGACATTACATTCCCATATTATTAGAGGATTGTTTTGTTGCAATTTTGGATCTTAGATTTCAGTCTAAGAGTCATATCAAAATAATAAACTGATGTGTCATCTGTTGAAAATATTGACTTCCTTTCAAAAATGTTAATAAAATGCAAATTGATTGCATGTAATTGGGGGGTGGGATAGATACTACAATTATGCTTTTGAAAGTGGAAGGAATCATAGCAGCGCATTGGCAGAAAGCCAATTTTTTGCCAATTTTTGTTTGCTGCCATCAAGAACAAAGTCATTATTTGAACAACCTCTTCCTTGATGGCAGTGATAATGGCAACAATTTTAACCATTTACCACATCACAAAAATGATGTGACAATTGTATTGCTGTTTTTTTGAGTCGCTTGTGGATGCTATGCACAACACACCACCTTGATGACAATGGATAATTGTTACCATGGACAATGGTGCTGATGGCAGAAATAATTAATTGCAACAGATATTGTTACTACCAAAGCAACCACTTCAATGCTGCTCTCATTTGTTTTGACTACAGAGTTTTGCAGTTGGATCTGTTGTTTAGTTGATTGTTGAAATTTAAAAGTGGAAACTGAAGGTATCTTGAAAGCCCAGAACCATTTTGATGCCATCTCATTTTTGGTGTAAAGCACCTTTTTTTCAACTATTGAGTTACAATCCCTAAAAAGTACCCCGGGTGTGTTTGAGTGTGTAGAATCTATTTTTGAGCTCAGAATGGTTCAAAAGTGGATGCATTTTTCGGTAGATTAAAATCCTTGGGGTGGTTGCAAAAGCCCATACATTGTGTTTGTCAACAAGGCTATGTTTAAAGAGGTTAAAGCTCAACAGAAATGATCCAAATGATGCCTTAAAATTTTCAATCCCTTTTTGATTTATCTCAAATGGCATTTTTCTACACCATTGTCTACAGGTACAATTCAAGATAAATTCACGCCATTGTCATATCCTGTCACGGCAAAGAAGAAATCATGACCAAAAATTGCAAGGTAGATGTAAATCACAGTTTTGAGAGTGGCAATATCCATGGAAAGTACATAGAAAACCCCATTATATTATTCCTATTTTTGTGTTGAATACCTGTATTTATATATTTTGTATCTGAAATGTATTTTTGTACTAAATTGGAATATATTCTGACTTGAAAAAACAAATAACAGACTTAAAAATCAATAAGGGAAAAATATTTTATTACTATTACTATTGCCAAAAATGTGAAAATTTGTAGAGCTTTGTTTTTACTCTTACCACATAATATACAACTTGTGCAGAGCAGCAGCTTTTGTTTGCATGACTGAGTGTCCAGTTCCCAACCAGAAAGGTGTGACTGGAAAACTCTCTCCAGTCAACAGTGCAGTTACATATAGTGTCCAGAACTGGACACACCATCTCAAAACACATTGAATTGCACTTCCACCTGTTTTTTTGTGTATTTCAAGCATGTTGGTGTAAAGTATGTAGAATACAGTACAGTACAAAAATATTTTATATTATGCTGTGTACTTTTTTAAATTATGCAGGCATGAGGGCATACACTTTTCCTTAATTATGCCTCTTTTTATGCCAACATTTTTTCTAGATATAACACAATAAAGGTGTACACCTTTTATAGATGTGCCTGAATGAGGGCACATGTTTTTCTAGATTTGTGTTAATTTTTATGCCAGATTTTTTCATTGATTCATTTACTTTTTAAGTTTTTCATCTGTTGCTTCATGTGGAACTTTCTACATACTTAGGAATGAATTTTTTTAGTCTTGTCTTGCTGTTTTTCTGTAGAAAGTGTGTAAAAACATATGATGAGAGAGCCTTAGGGGGGTCATTTGAGTGAGAGCATTAACAGCTCTGAATGTTTACAGATTTTTTACTGTTTTTACCTTGGGGTTTTAAGGCTGGGTTAAAGCAGTAATCAACTCAAAAAAATAATGAAAAATCAAAAGGGTTGAAGTTAGCACATTTTGAGCATTACTCCCACTACTTAATGATGCATTGGTGTTTTTCATTTGAACTATTGTTTTCAGTGGTAGCTGTCTATTCATACAATGTTGAGTCTTGTAGTGAAAGTACAAAGTTTGAAGCATCAATAAGCCTTTAAGATCATTTTTTATGTAGAGGACTTAATATTATTTCATCATATGTCTGACCAGGTAGTCTATAATATGCATGTATTGTACCTCTAACCACCTACCTATCAATCCAGTAGATAGTAGTATCTAGGTAGAAAAACACTACTATACACATTTATCTCTATCTAGCCTGTCTGATACAGCTACATACATACATAGGTACATGCCTCCAGTAGCTGGCTATGGTCACCTTGGGCCTTAAAAAGTAATTCTGTCTAAATTTTTGGTGTGGTTGTTCTCTTAGATGTTTTTTGCTCTGGTCTTTTGGATATCAAAAAGTTCAGATCAAAAAAAAACATCTAACAGGTTTGAGGTTTTTGGTGAGGACCAGATTCAAAATGACCAGTTCCAGTTATGACCTTTCAGAATAAAAATTTATGCAGTCCCCAACTTGAAGTTACAAGTCAAATAAACCATAAAATAGTCATAGCAATGTGCATTAGTTGTTTTTTTTTCAAGGAAATCAATACTTGAGCACAGCCTAAGAAGTAGATACTGTACAATACTGTGCTTTGACTTTTTGGATAGAGTGTTTTTCGGCACAATGAGATAGAGTTAGTGCACAATTTCTGGCACAATTGTAGCTCAGAATCATGCATGTGGCAGAATTTCCTGTTTCTGGCTTGGCTTGTATGCAGCAAGGAGTTCAATTTGTGTTTTTGGGCAAGGAATAGACTGGAATTTGTATATTTTGGAATGAGCCATACATTACAAAGAATCTATTGTCAAGTTTTTCAAGTTTTGTGCTTTCTCACCAGTCATGTTCTCACTGATCAAAGACCTTAGCTTGGAGTGTTGACGATAAATTATTTGAATTAGAATGAAAATGAGAATTTATACATAATTGTATCCAGATACTGTGCTGGAATTTTTTCAAATTGTGACACAGCAGTAGACTAAGAAGCTAGTCCAATATTGTGCCAGAGTGAGAGCAGAACTAGCTTGCCCTTGTCCAGAAAAATTCAAAAAATGACAATTATCACGTCATTGGTACGATACTAATTTGGATTTAAATTGCATCCTGGTGCACCTAAAAGCACTCAAATGTATGGTAGGATCAGTTGATTTTTTTTTCAGGTTTTTCCTTTGTGTTGGTTGCTGGTCATGAAAAGTGAAAATATAAAATATGTTGCCCAGCAAAAATCAATGTTTAATTCCAGTTCAATCCATAATAATATGGATTTTAAATGTGTCAGGACAGAGTTAGTTAGTGCACAGTGTCTGGTGTGGTAGTAGCACTGAATTATGCATGCCAAAGAATTTTCTATGTCTGATTTGGTCTGTAACTAGCAGGGAGTAAAATTTGTGATTTTAGGCAAGGCATAGTTTCGACATTTTATATCCATTTGAATTGATAATATTATCATGTATGTAGAATAGTTGTAATGCTTTGTGAGTTTTGTTCTTTCTCTCTTGTCAAGTTCTCATCAAGAAAAATCCTTAGTTTGAATTGATGGTTGAAGATTGATGGTTGAAGATTGATGAATAAATAAAAGCTACATAGGAATTGATACAGAACCGTATCCTGCTATTATGATGGAATGTCACCAAATTATGGCACAGTAGCAGTAGCAGGATAAGTTACTGCCCCTGAGTTGAACTGGAATTAGCACAAAGCTAGCATGTGGTGGGTCCAAATGATTCAAAAAATGAAGTTTGTTGGCCAGACCTAGCTTGCCATTGCCTGGTACTAATTCAGATTATTTCACTTGCATCCCAACATGCCTAAAATCTAAAATTTCCCTAATTAATCACTACTCAAGCACAGACAGTTACTATTATTACTGTAGTCTTGGATTGCTAACCAATAGCCCCAGAATCAATTTAGAAGGTGAAGAAACCTCCAAATACAGAGCAACAACCTCAAAATACAACTAAAAGTGTGTCAAAAACAGCATCAGATACATTAAACATAAGCAAAAATTTGAAATTAAATTATAACTCAATTTTTTTGTAAAATGTTTCTCAATCTAGGTTGTAATCTTGCAATACATAAATATCTAGAGTAAGATACTTTAAGATACCTACAACATTCCAATACTAGAGATAGAGAAATAAAAAAATAAGGAATGTGTATGCAATTGCTATTGTTGGGTCTGTGTTACAAATATTTCAAAAAAGTGCTTTGACAGATTTATTTATGTTGATTTGAGAAGGTCCTCTAACTGTAATAGTAATATCAATGACCAACAGTTTTTTAGATGCTTGATTGTCTATAGGGGTCATGAAAAGTCAGAAGTGCAGAATATTGATTTTCGACTGAAATAGTAATGTCACAAGTTGGTTTACTGTCATAGCAATTCAAGACTATTATTACTTATTCATTCTTTTGACTTGTAATTCTGGAAACGACACCATGGGATCAGAAAGATCTTTGATTGGCCCTACTAGAGCAATGTTGGTGTTGCCTGTAGCAATGTAGTTGGACAAGACCAACATGACAGAGAATCCATGCATGGCATTGCCACTGGTGTCCAACTTTTGCCCAAGGGAATGGATATCTCAAGACCAAAATATTCTTTTGAATAACTCTCTGCACTTACTCATCAGAGCCATTTGTAACTTCATCAATGGTGGCAAAAGTATTTACAATGGCGCCCCAGAACCTTGGTTGCAGACTTATTTCTCATGATATTAGCTTTCCAAAACATATCCATTCACCTTCTAATTCCACCAACAGCCATGTACACAACGGCAAGCAACTTGGGCTATTCAACCCATATGGCTGGTAAGATATCCAACACTAATAACTACCCTAGTGGTCACCCTTAGCTCAATCCAGCTACGTTCCATAGCTAATTTTCTACAGCAAAAATATTATAGGGTCTACCTAGTTATGGAAGAAAGAAGATTTTAGCTATGGACAAAAAATCCCATACAATAGTATTATTTCCCACATTGATTTCAGCTGTTACTTAAAAATGAAATGTGTTTTTGTCCATTTTCACCAAATTGGGGAGAATCTAATTTTTAGCTATGGGACTCTAAATAAATTAATTATTGATGGTTTCAGTGCATTCCTTGTGTGCAATTGTAATAGACTCTACATAGTAAGTAGTTCATCAATAGATTCCAATCATTTTGCTATAGGCAAAGCTATTTATCCAAGGGTAGCATCTAAAAATATATATATAATCTTAACTTGTTTACCAATTTATTGAATTTTGTGTGGGAAAAAGAACCTGCTATGTCTTAGTTGGCACATGTAAAAAATAAAGTTAACAGCCTCCCAAATTCAAGTCCCATGTTAATAATTCAATAATTTAGGGATAAACTTTTATTTTTGTAAAAAATATTTTTTATGACACTTTTCACCACTTACCACCATGTGGAACAAATACGTTTTTATTTTATATTTTTGTAGTAATATGTAAAAGGTAAAGTTATGCCCCCCTGAACTGCAAATCAACCAAAAGACTGAACCTCCCTACTTAAACCCATCATGGCATGATCTGATCCAACAACATCCTCTCATGCAGCCAATGTTGGAGTTATCAGCTAACAGCCCAAAGGCATCATAGAAACATCTTCAGCTAGCCACTATCAGATACCGCTTCCAATGGGTAAGCCACAAATGACATTGTATTGACTTAGTTGTTGATGCAATTGCTGCTCTGCTATGACATCAAATACTAGTAGTTTTAATCATTTAAAGGCATTTTCAATTAATGATTGAAATTGCAATTAGAAACTTAGTTATTAGTTAAATAATAATTCTAGTCTAAAAATGAAGTGACTGCAGCAAAAAGGACTATTGCTGGCAACAAGCTATTGATATTGCCATTTTCAAAAAAGTATTGCAAAATTACGTATGTGATGTGTGACATCTGCGGTCTCATGTACTCTTGTACCAATAGACCAGTAGGAATGGTCCAAAAATTGCCACCAACTCCCCACTTGACAGTGCCTGCTGAGGCACTTAACATTGTTCCTGACCCCAACCAAGGCTATGCATCAACACTTATGATATTGTTGTTGACCAGAAGTCACTTGGTTGGGGTCAGATGGGGGGTGTAGCATGAAAGCCAGCTAAATTACTTTTGTTAAAACAAGTTAAAATTTGGCTGTGGATGGAGCTATGGTCCTGCTATGGTCCATACTTAGCTGTCCATAGCTGTCCATAGCTTTCCATAGCTGTCCATATGGTAGCTTTCCATAGCTGTCCATAGCTGTCCACAGCTGCCCATAGCTAAATATCTGATGGTGACCACTAGCCCTTTCTGTGGGCTTGTGGGCAGCAAATTAAAATCAAAAAATATCATGTTGTATGTATGTAAGTAGAGAATTTATTGAGAGAACCATTGAAAAAGACATGAAAATTTTGTGGGCGCGCCCACCAGCCCCTACCATAGGTACTATATCTGGAAAGCTAGTATTGACCACTCCACGCACTAGCAATAGAGTAGGTAGCTGTTAATACGTGGAAAATTAAGTACTGAGTGATGACGTGGACAAAAAATAATTTTGGCTACGTTAGGTAAACCCTCGGCTGTTTCAGCTGGTTCTTTTTTATTACGCTCCATTTCATTACATTCAATGATTGCCGCCGCCACCTTTATGGCGTTCAGTTGGCAATATTTATATCTCCGCCCAATCACCACCTTCAGGTGAGCAAATTGGCAGCAGCCCTCATCAACTACCAATCTACACGATACTCCATTTGCTCACCTGAATATGAGCCGCCGGCAAAGCTGTCGCCACGAGGTATTACGACATAATTTTGACGTCCATGCCATCGTTGAAAAAAAGCCCTCAATCAAAGAAGCTCGGCTGATATTTTCAGAGTTTCTTCGCAGATCGGCGGAAGCCATCGAGTCCCCATGGTTCTTCCTCATCAGGGGCAATTGTATGAAGGGACTCCTTCATCACATGTCCCTAACACCACTATCGTACAGTGCACTACTCCTCGCGGCAGATTTCGTCCAAGTTAGAGGAAATGAGGTTCGTTTCAAGAAGAACAAATTTGACAAATTTCTATTTAATTATGGCTGTCTGGGCCCACCAGATAAGCCAAACACCGGATTCTCTGAGTTGACAAGGGGGGAAGTGTTGGTCAACTCTGTGAAGCAGCATGGTGACGATTCCAAGCAGCTGGATTTATCAGTGAAGAAACATCTGTATTTTGTTCGAATTGGAAAGTACGATTTTGGCAACGCAGGTGCCATTGACCCAACAAAAGAAATAAACAAGGGGACACCACCACCTCCCTTCAATCACAAGCTACGCACCATTCAGCGGTGGTTGGTGAACGTAATACCTCACACCATTTCTTCGTTCATGCTGCACGATAACATCGGATGCGTCAAAGAATGGGTTGACATGGAGGAACTGCAGGAGGACGACTCCGCTCTGCAGAGAATGAGTCGCATGAAGGAGGCAAAAATTATTCAAAACAATCAGTCAAACAATAACAGTTCAACCCCCCCAAAGAATAACGAGGATTCGTCATGCCAGGGGTCGCGCCGTCCAAATTATGTGTCTCCCGATTCCAATATGGGCGGACGCGCCACATCAACAGCAGCAGATGTTGGATGCAACTTGGAGACAGAATTCCACAATCATTTGGAAACATCTAGTACCTTTGATAGTGATGAATTGGAAGCTGAGACAAATGGTGAATACGATGATGGTTGGAACAACACCTTCGGCAACGGTAGCGAGTATTCCACAGACGGTGCCCAAATCCATCGCAACAATAGTGCGACCAACATTGATGATTTGCTTGCGAAGGAGTTTCCAATTCTTGCATCTTACAATTTCCCAGTCTTTTCAAATCCATCTGGAAAAGCTGAAGCGGAGACTATCGCAGCCGCCAACCGTTCGAATTTGCTACGAGAAATAGTTCAGTTGAAAAAGAAGTACGCAGAACCTCTGAAGTTTGAGAGTCTTAACTCTCGAAAACAATCTTTGCTGTTGAACATGCCGATGCTGAAATCGGAAGAGGAGTTTGTGCTACAACTTGATGAATGGATGGAGAATATGTTCGAGGTAGTTGGGACGGCGAGCGTTATCCGCTGTTTGCTTGCTTTTTTGCAAAACAAATGCCCTGACGAATTGAACAAAGAAATGCGTGCAGCTAGATTAACTCATAAGGTGCTTGACTGTTTTGATCTAGCCGCATTGCTTAAATACTCAAAAATTGACATAACCCACTGGATCAAAATAGTTCAATGTCTCAAAATATTTATGGATGTCGACAAAATTAGTGACTCAGTAGAGGAATGGAGGAAGCTTGGCGAAGGACACGGTGCGGTGAAGACTGGGGAGCTAATGTATAGAAAAGATGACGAAGAAGACAAACCAGAAAAGATCAAGTTTTGGTGGAAAGACCCCGAAGATGAAGCGATCCGTTGCATTGTCCGGCTCGTTAATGGTTACGGCATTGATCCAATGGGAATTGAATTCATTAATTTGTGCTACGGCGGTGACCATGGAAAAGGCAAGTTTCGTTTCGTGGGAAAGCTAATTCTTAAGTTAAAGAATGGCACATACATAGATCATGTCTATCCTCTGGCGGATATTAAATGCAAAAAGGATAACGGTTTCATTTTGAAGAACACTATCCTTCCAAAAATCAGAGATGGAGTCAACTCGACAACAGACAATGACATCAAATTTTATCTCAAGGACGGACAATGGATGTGCACATTTGGAGAGCCAGATGAGAATATATCCCCAGCTGGAAACAGTGTTGCAACCATCAAGCCTAATGCTTATCTTGCTGGGGATCTTGCATTTCTAGCAGTAATGCTTGGGAAGGAGGGCTATGATAGAGATTGGTGCTACTTATGCGATCTCTTCAGCGCGATGTGGAAAGAATACAGTCATGACCTAGGTAATGATTGGACTTTAGAGTCAATTAGGCAACAAGGTATGTCATTATTAGTTCATGAGAAATGAATTTTGGAAACGAGTACTATTTTACAGCAGTTCTATTCTTTCAAGTCGTACAAAATGAAATGCAGAACAATACTGGAAAAGATAAGAAGGGAGTGAACGAAAATCCCTACTTGAACATTCCCACAAAGAATGTAATCTTTTCCATTCTACATGCTCTCATTGGTATTGGCAACCAAGGGATGAACTTTCTGATAGATGCGATCGAAGAACACATCGAGGTGCTACCACAGGAGGAAATCGGGCGGAGGAACGATATCACTATCATGGAGGCTAATCTAATAGAAGCTCGAAGCAACCGAGACGACTGGGACAATTCAAAGGATGGGGGCTGCAAGCTCAAAAGGTTAAGACGACAAAAGAAGTCTCTGACAAAGAAGATGGAATCTGTTGGAATCGCACCACGAGTCCTAGACAGTATCTCGAACCAGATACAGGTCGTAAACGACAAAATTGCGAAGCTGGTGAAAGAAAGAGAGCCACTTGCTGCAAAGGTCAGTTTTTATGTCGAGGAAAGAAGGAATGCACAAAAATCCGTTGAGCAATACCGCAGTGGTCGCAAGACAAAGAATGAAAGCTTTTATACGAAGATCGACAATATACTTGAAAAATATAAAATATGGCGATCAGCTTACCACGGTGGGGATTTGAATGGTGTCGGCGTGAAACGGCTGATGGACAATGCAGAAAATATCATGGAGGAGGTGAGGGATGCCTTACTCAAGGGAAAGAGGGAGGGCTGTACTTACTCGGACGACCAAATTCGAACACTATGCTCTGATTGTTCGATTTTCTTCACCCTTTGGGACGATGTGTTTGCCGCGGTACACAAGCTAGATCCATCAGAAGAAGACATTGAAAGTGCCGACAAGAAAATAAAACAAGCACTGAAACATACCAGAAGGATGGGGATTTCCATCACTCCCAAGATACACGGAATGGAAGACCACGTGATCAACCAAATGCAAAATACGCCCGGTGGTCTCGTAAAAATGCTGGAGCACTGGGTGGAACATTACCACCAGGTTGGTTATTACTACGATGATAAATGGCTACGGCTAAAAAGTGAGGAAACTAAAGCGAATTTGAGGTCGCACCGTGAGTTCATAGACACTCACCCCGAGGTTCTAAAACGAGAGCAAATGGTCAAGGACAATTTTACTCGTGGGAAGAGGAAGTCGACGTTGGCGAAGGAAGAGGCACGGCGTCAGGCGAAGAAAGAGAGAAGAGACAAAGCGTCCGCGGCACAGTTACTGCTCGATTTTGCGAAGGGAAATAAAGGGCTCTAGCGGAGGGGAGCGAAGATATCAATGATTGCCATGGCTTGGTTTAAAATTAAATCTTTTTTCAGACCGGCCATGTTGGTTGGTCGGCCATTTCGCTACAGAGGCGGCGGCAAAGGACGGCAAAGGCAGCATGCATTTGGAACTGATAGAGGGTGGTGTTGAGTTTAGTGTGTGGCGCTGGGTGGAACAGGTCTCGGCGGAATAATAAGTAAGAATCGCTCGAGCGGAAGATCATGTTGATGTAATTGAAACTGGAGCGGGTGGGGTGAGAATATTGTGCAGATTTATTTGGATTTGGAATTTTTAGTTCCTCCTGTTAAAAACATATTAGGCTTATGTAGATGAAAAAAAATTGTACTAAAACACTCCATATGTTTCTACACTGTAAAACTATATGTACAATTGCGATAATGTACAGTAGATGGGGATGGACAGACAGACTCCATTGCTAGTGCACGATCGAACCTCTGGTCACTGGTCAGAAGTCAGAAGATCAGGAGTCAGGTCTCCGGCCGGGTTCCCTATCCTATATCTATCTAGTAGAAGATGACTCAGACATTGAACTGTTCGAAGACGACGTAATGGAGGATAGAGTGGTCTTAACTGGAACTGGAACTGAACTGGAACTCATATTTCAGTTCCGGCGAAACATTATCTCCGACGGAATGGGGGTAGGAGTACGAGTTCCGGATAAACTCCGGACATGATGACGATTCGTGACGTGTTGCC
>JALLOT010003378.1:0-11363 GCA_036939595.1 Thalassiosira livingstoniorum | reverse complement strand
GGGAAAAGTGAACTGATGCTAAATTCACCATGTTTCACTGTAATAGTGATGAGATGCACAAAAGTTAACTTGATTTTTAAGAAGACAACTGTTTTGCAATTTGTAGAATAATCCTACGCTCTACGAAAAAAAATAAAGTACGGGTACCCAGTACAATAGCAGTCTTATACTTACTCAGGTATTATGATTGCCACATATTAATCCAGTACCGCAAGAGATTTATGATAGGAATAAGAAAGTTATGCTTGTGGCTGATTTAATGTTCATTGATCAGATCCCTTTCCCGTTGACAGTCTCAAGGGGAATTGACTTAGTGATGATAGAATATGTGAATGATTTGGGGGTCAAGAAGTTGGGAGAAGCCATGACTAAGGTGCTTAGACTCTAAAAAAAACAGGGATTTGAAAATACTACTGCTTTGGTTGACTGACAATTTGACCCACTTCAAGGGCGGTTGGGTTCTACTGACTTGAATCCCATGGCAGCTGCAGAGCATGCAAACAAAATAGAATGTAAGATTAGAGTCGTGAAAGAACGTTTCAGATGCTTATGCAGTTTCTTACCTTTTAAAAGCGTTCCTGACAGGATGAAAGGCGCTGTCAATTTTGCATTACTTGAATGAATGCTTTTTCTTCCAAGAATGGTGTTTAGTAAGACCACAGCACAGGTGAAATTGTAACCAATACCAGGCTAGACTACAAGCTACACTGTAAGTTGCCCATCGGTGCGTACTGCCAAGTCTATCAAGACAACACACCAACGAATACTCCCAAAGAAAGAACCATTGACGCCATCTGTCTTGGGCCAAGTGGCAACCTGCAAGGTAGCTACAAATTTTATGCATTGAACCCTTGAGAGAAAATTACTAGAAACCAAGTCACAGAACTTCCAGTGGGTGGAGAGGATTTCAGATTATGAGGGTCAATCAAGGACTATTGAGTTCAAAAAGAGGAAAGGAGAGCCAATTGGCAATCCAATCCTTCATGTGGCAGGAGTGGATGAAAGGGCAAATCTGAACAAACCAGCCCCGTGGATACCACTAATTGAAGATCTGGCTCTCAATGGTGATATAGACAAAGATGAACAGTGGCAAGGAGCTAAGGAAGAAACCAATGATGTGCCGGTTAAGATGCGGATGGCCAATGGCCAAGACGGTGACTACCCTCAAGGGTCTGCTGATAGTAAGTCTGTGGATGAATCTAGCGCGGACAGGACATCAGATAGCAGGAGTGTCAGTGAGAGTGAAGGAGGCGATGCTGTAAGCAGTGCAGACAGCAGGAGTGCTGATCCTGGTGACCAGGATTTCAGGAACGTCTTCCATCAACCCCTCAATCACAACAATCTCAAGAGCAGCTTTGAATCATCTGGTAGTGATAGTTCTGACTTGAGCAATGGGACCAAGGAATATAACATCAAAGTACCCTTCGAAGATGAGTACAGGCCAGAGAGTGACTGAGACTCTAGTGAATCTGGGAATGAAGGTGATCCAAACACACCTTTGAATGTGGAACTGTGCCAAAACAGATGCTGTGATTACAGTTATTGTTTTGGGTTTTCTACGTTGGAGGAGCAATTCCCAGAGCCTTGCCAGAGTGGGACAAGGAAGGCAAGGTATGATGAGACCCTCAACTTCATCCTAGATCACGCGATTGAATTTCACTACATGAACCTACTGCGCAACCAGCCTGATCTAGTGGATGATGAAGAAATAGACCAACATATGCCAGATCTGTGCCACAAAGTTATGGTTCAGCTCTTGCTGAAGAGAGGTTTGGAAACATTCTGGCAAGTGGGAAAGGATGTGTCTCAGGCCCAGTTGTGGCAAATCCACATGAAGGATACGTTCACAACCAAATACTTGAGTGAACTGGCGCCCAAGCAGAGGAAGAATGCATTGACATCTCTCATCTTTCTCGAACAGAAGCGTAGCGGGAAGATCAAGGGGCAGATGTGTGCTAAGAATGGAAGCACACATCAAGCATACATTGCCAAGGAGGATGCAGCATCTCCAACTGTGTTCATGGAGTCAGTGTTGCTCACCACAGCAGCTCATTTGCCTTTTGGTAGTGTCTGTCCACCCCCCTTGAAAAAATAATTTTTATGAAACTTGTCATAACCAAAAAAGGGATATTTATGCACTGAGTTGATAGAAAACCTTTCTTAATATTTATCTTGGTACATAATATTTGGTCCCTACTAGTTGTCAATTGTCAGATAGACAATGGCGTCTACAAGCGGTGCCATTGACACCAATGACATCTTCAGCACCTTCAACACAAAGATCCAATTTGGTTTTTGATGAGATGACAATAACCCCATCCCAGAACATTCAACAAATCTACTTTCAAAAACTGAATTGGATCTTTGCTGAGTCTAAATTAAGTGCTATGAGTCAACCAACACCGCCATCCTTGCCATTGTCAAACAGAAAATTAGCAGCGAAAGAATGTGCAAAAGCTGCTAGCTTGTGAGGGTTTGCGGTCTATTGCAAATAATTTTGTTGTCGGACAATTGGTGCATGTTTGTGCGTGCAAGGTGATAATAAAAAATGACTGACAGCAGATGGACGCTTCCAAGATGCCATTTACTAGAGGCAGTCTCTTTTTTAAATCTGCGCTTTTTTAAATCTGAGGGTGCCTATCAGGGGTCCAAAATTTTCTATGATATCATTTGTGAAGTTATCTAGTGAATGAGTACCATATTTACTTTTGAATGAGCTAGCAAACACACAAAGAGACTTGTTCAAGCAAATGGAATGGATGTTTGGATCAAATTTGTATTTAATTGATTACCTATGCAGTGCTAAACAAATCTAAGATCATAGACATGAAATAATAAAATCTAAATTGATGACTTTAAATGTTTGGTTTCATTCCTAGCAATGTTGTGCTCAACCAGATTCAAGTTATTAAGATATGCAGTGTACTTATCAATATCCCGTTTCAACTCACTTTCCAAGATCCTAATATAAGCAGTCTTCTTCATCTTAGAACCTCTCACCTTAAGACCATAGACTCTGAACAGAATTGACTCTATCTCAGCAATTTTAATATCTTTTACCGCATGATTCTTCTTCTCCGGATTAGCTGCAGCCAAAGGAGCCTTCTCCAATAACTGTGCCCCCTCATCTTCTTTCTTTTTTGTTACATCACGCTGCTCAAGCTCATTGATTTCAGACAATGCTGTTGACATTTGCATATCCTCCCTCATCTGTTTGACATTTCTTTCAGAATTCATCACAGCAGAATGACCAACAACATTGCCAAGAGAGTTTAACTTTTTCTGTGCCACTTTCCGCTTGGCATTTACTCCCACTGAGTCACGCAATATCTGTGCACAAGTCATCTCCTCTTTTGATGGCTGAATGGTCTTGAGTGAATCGTCGTACAGAACAAGGTCTAGATGTTTGGACGGCTCAAGGCGAACTATGTTTTCCTCATCATAATTTGTGTTGATGCTCCAAAAGTACTTTGTGTGATGAAAAAGAGCCTCACCTTTTAACAAAAGATTTCCATTGCCATCCTTTGGAATCAAGCTGTACAACTTGAGGCCAGCATTCACACTAGTAATGACCTTCTTTGCTGCCTCCACATCTTGGATGGACGTATCAACAGAAGTGTGAGCCTGGACATCTGCTAGCACCATATTGCCAGTTTCAGGATGTTCCTGAGCTATTATTGCACAGACACGTGCATCGCTCATCTGCAAATAGAGCAGACCCCACCTATCTCTCAGTTCGCGAAGGCGATCTTCCAAATATTCTCTATGAGAGGAGATGGTATCCAGGATGGAACATCGCTCTTCCAGATTCATCTCCTTCCAGAATGCTGGCAGCAGCAGAAACTTTTCTTCCAGAGATGTTTTGACACTTTCCTCAAGAAAAGAGGAACTTGCCTGCAAAAAGTGTTGGATCTTTTTACACCAGACAGAAAAGTCATTGCAAGAACAAGGGTCCAGATTTACTCGTCTGAAAGAGTTCACCCAGATGTCCGGAGTTGTACGGTTTACAAGCACAATCCCAACCATCACAAGATCGTACTGGTTGATGTGAGACTTTCCAGTCTTGAAACGAGACAGGCTGCAAAGATCATAGAGTGTCTCTGCTGCAATCTTCTTGTCATTGTGGGCAAACAACTGATCGTAGCCTTGGTTTGAGTGTGAGGTATTGGATTCCTCTTTCAGTGCAGTCATGTTGTTCGCCAAACGCAATTTGTGGGCTTCCAAAACATTCTCATGACTCTTGAATCCATCCATTAGCTCAATCATCATCCAATCCGGATTTTTTTTTGAGACAAGGCATCTTAAAATATCCCTTCACCACAGCCTTTGACATCTCAAGCCAGGCCTTGTCCGTCATGTATGCATTCTTGATCATAATGATCTTAGACCCCAGTGCACATCCATGACGAACAAGGAATTCGTCTGTGTAATGAGGCCTTCTCTTCTCACCCTTGAGCAGAAAAATAGTTGGGCCAGTTGTGCCTGCAGTGCTTCCAGTCCTAACCATTGTTATGGAGCACCTTGAATCTTGAAGCACTTTCTTGTGCTTCTTCTTCCCTGCAAAAAAAGATTCAAATGAGGTGAGTGAAATGTGTTGACTTGCATTGAAAAAGTTACACCTAAAATAGATAACAAACCTGCAGCAGCAATGACTTGAAGGTCATTATGCGCATCACTCATGATGCACATCTCATCGAGTCCCCACACAAAGTTTCTGACCACTTCCCCAAATGTCTTGTTTGATGTCTTGCACCTTTTGAGCAAAGATTCTCATACGAATTGTCAACCAACTGATGCCAATGAAGTTGTTGTGTAAAGTTCATGTTTGTCCTATCCAAACGTGTTGCTTGAACTTTCACTGCCTTTGGCTTAAGCAACCCAAGTTCTGCATTCTTTGTAAGGATGCAATGTGAAAGCACCTGCAAAGCTGCACGTTAGCTCGTGATGTTCTCTTTGTACTGCTGGATCACATTGATGGCTTCTTTTTGCAAAAACCCCTTGTTTGCTTCTCCAAGGAACCCCACTCCACTGTCACTCACTAATTTTTTCTTTCCCTGCTCGCAATTGCTGAGTTTGTATTGCTTATTCTTGTCCGGCTTTATGTAGTTGTAGAGAGTTTTTGAAGGAATGCCCACACACGATGCAAATCAAAGGTAGTCTGCGATGAAAACTCTGTCGTCGTCCAATGCCCACCCTGTCTTGGAATCCCACTCATGGATTGCCTTCTCCATGATCTCACTGTGTGGAGTGATGCCCCAATTTGTTCTTTTCCTCTTGGATGGTGGCCCCTCAACTTCTCCATCCACCAATACACCCCCATTTTGTTTCGGCACTGCCACTGTGCAACACTCGTGCCTTAATCATTCCCATTCTCTGCCGCGTCATCACTAATCTTCCCCATGCCTACCATCTCACCACTCTCACTTCTTCCAACCCTAAGAAAAGGATCATCTATCACGATTGAATTGAAAACATCTTATTTTTGATTGAGAACAGTTTGTAAGTTTTGATTTAGGTGATGAAATGGTTCAATAAAGAAAATAACAGTATCTCACCTTCACTGAAATCAACATTTTTCCCTTCAGCTTCATCAGATATTTAAGATTGAAATAATTCCGTGCCATTGACTGACAATTTGTTTCTGTCCATTCCGGATGCAACTTTGGGTGTTCCGCTTTTTACAGTGTGGGGGGAACAGTTGATGCATATATTTGGGCTTTTCTCGGTCAATGTGCTGTTGACAGCCATTTCTGATGATCCATCAGAAGTGTCTTTTGACCTTGTTTCGGGCGATGATAGATCTGGGCTTGCAAAGACTGCAGTTTCTTTGGAGGACTGCCGGTTAATTTCTTTGGGCGGCCTGGCTTCTTTGGTGGCTTTGGTGGAGGTGGAGGAGGTGGCTTCTTCTTCTTTTTGAAGAAATGAAGCATGCCCTTTTGGCCAGCATATTTCTCTGCCTCCTTTTTACTGAAAGCCTTCCTTGGGGGTGCCATTGGACAGAGGCAATGCTGAAACAATGACGAGAGCTCAAATGGGGCAAATATTATGCATGGTGGAACTGAATTTTAAAAGAACTGAGCTGGCTTGTGCTGATGTGGCAGTGTTGCTTCTGTGATTGGTTGGGGAAAAATTCTGAGGTCAGCTGATTTGTGCATATGGGGTGTGCATGGACAGAGGCATTTTGATATCAGCAGATGAGCTAACCCAAAAATCAGTTTTTGGGCCCTTGCTCAGTCAAAAATCGTGATTTTAAACTTTTAAAAAAATTTCCCAATATCTACTGCACCTTTTCTTGACCAGAACTCACTCCAATGTGCCAAAACAACCAATATTCATGGCTCTGATTTTTGATCAAAAACACTTGGATTCAAAAAAGAGACTGCCTCTATTTAGGCAAGGTGTTGTGTCACATCTGCAATAGAAGCAGCAGAAAATAGGGAAGTTACGGTAATAGACCTCCCTGGTGCATGCCTTTTTGCAGACACGAATGATGTCATGCATATGGTCATGAGAGGTAGACTTGTTGAGTTAATGGCTGAGACAGCCCCGTAGATCTACCATAAGAACATCACTTACAGCCCCAACAACGAGCCCTTTCTTTACATATAGCTCCAAAAGATGCTTTATGGCTGTCTTCACATCCTGTTGCTCTTCTACTGCAAGCTTGTGGCAGATTTGAAGGGAAAGGGTTTTAGATTAAATGATTATGACCTATGTGTGGCAAATATGGAGGTGGACGGCAAGCAGATGACAGTCTGCTAGCATGTTGATGATGAGAAGATCTCTCAGGAGTCAAAGGAAGCAATGAATGAGATCATCGAATGGTTCAAAGGAATGTTAGGGTTTTGAGAGGGAAGATCCATGACTATCTGGGCATGGGTCTGGACTTTTCACCAAAAGGGAAAGTGAAGGTAGGTAGGAGATGGTGAAGATCCTCAAGCATGCTATCACTGAATTTCCTAAAGTGATAGTGGGAACAGCACCAACTTTGGCGGGGCGGACCACCTATTTAATGTCAGGCAGGATAGCAAGCAGAAGCTGCTGGAGGAGTCAAGAGTGGTGGCATTCCACCACACAGTGGTACAACTCCTATTTGCCACTGTTAGATGCAGGCAAGATCTACAGACAGCTGTGGCCATCCTGTGCACAAGAGTCAAGAACCGAGATGAAGTTGACTGGGGTAAGCTTAAGAGGGTGCTAAAGTATTTGAATGGGATCATCCATCTCAAGTTACTTTGGAGACATCGGATTTGTTATTGATATTGTGGTGGGTGGATGCATCGTTTGCCGTGCATCCTGACTTTAAGTCTCATACTGGTGGGATGATGTTACTAGGAAAAGGGGCAATCTTGAGCATGTCGAAAAAGCAGAAGCTGAACACCAGGAGTATGGCCAAGCTGAAGCTCGTGGGCGTCAATGATGCCTGTTTGCTGATGCCCAAGGTTACAAGCTGAAGGAGATGGTTGTCTATGAAGACAATCAGAGTGCCATTCTACTCAAAAAGAATGGGAAGGAGTCAAGCAGCAAGAGGACGAGGCATATGAACATCAAGTATTTTTTGTAACTGACAGATTCAAGTTGGGTGAGCTGGCCATCAAGTATTGCCCAATGGAGAGGATGCTGGCTGACCATTTCATAAAGCCCCTACAGGGGCATCTGTTCAGGAAGCTTCAAACATTGATTATGAGCACTGATCCCGAGATACCGGATACCAATTTAGCTTGGGACCAAGCCAAAGAGGAATCTTTGGCCAATGCTAAGCCACATGAGTGTGTTGGAGGAGGGCCAGATGTCAGGAAACTGGTCAGGTTTAGTGATGCTACATAAGTATTTTACTGTAAATAACTGCACTGTTGACTCAGAGCAATTTTTGAGTTGTGCATTTCAAATTCGGCATGAGCGCCAGCTGGTGCAAGTGCAGAATGCAAAACATTAGACTCAAAAACTGCAATGAGGCAAGGTTGGAGTTTTTTTGTAACCCCTCGTGTGCAAAAAGAATACAAAAACAAGAAAGGTAGGGTGTACTTTTTTGTATTGTTTTGCACTAGTGGGGTTACTGTAGCATAGCCAACTCCACACTAACAATTGTTCCCTTCTAGGCTCTGCATGTTATGTGATATTTTTAGTATGATTTGTACATATCATGTGACTATGTGAACCATGATATTATAATATTGTCATGATTTTTCTTGGAGGCGCAGCCTACAAGCTCTTATTTTCCCATCCACATACCTGTAGCTATCTTAAGTACCTAATGTATTTACTACCTTTTTGTTCATCAAAACTGGTCAAAACATAACAATAACATAATTATTATTTTTCACTTACACCATGACCACCCCAACCCAATCACCAGACCACAATAACCATGGCGGAACAGATCCAGTATTTACAGTTTCAACACTGCTATGTGTCGATTTGGTCGTGAGTCAATCGCTTGATTTAGAAGTCAGAAACAATACATCAGAAACATCCACCAATGGCTTAAATTCTCCAGCTAATTTTGACAAGTTGAGACAGGCCATTGCTTCAGCAGCTCTTTTTGTTTGGTACATTCAAGCTCTTTGGGATATGCAGTTTCGTGTTAATTGACACATATGCAATCCGACTGAGTCTGACACCCTTCTTGCCATTGACCACACCAGTGGTGATAAACTCTCAACACTCAAGTCATAGAAGTTAGCCAAGAGGCCATCACTTTCATCCTTATACCCATGTTAACTCTTTCTGTGGATCAAATTGTGCAATTTCAATCCGCCAATAAAGGTTGGGGAAACGTTGAGGTGTTTCGGTTCGACAAATTAACTAATTGCCCGGACAAACTACTTGCATTACTCAACCTCATTCTCAAATTGGATACAAATAAAACCTCTTCCATCTTTATCTTTTCTTCTCTTCAGTTTTGTGTCAGTCAGCCAAAGTTTATTTGGGATCCTCATCGTGCGGCTGTTAATGGTACATTTTGTCTTTTGGCTCTAGATAAATGCCACGCCACTGTACAGCATGAAATGATGTTTTGTAAAGAAATTTGAACTTTGAAAGAAAAGTTTTTTCATCCATTGTTCAAGAATTGAGATAGAAAGGTATCATCAAAATTACTCATGACTACAGCTACCATGACACAACCGCTTGTGATGCTGCTCACCTCTCTCACTTGTGTTCCACTTCCAGCTTTGAACATTTGTTGACCATATTTTGGACAATTCTCACATCAGTATATCCAAATGGGATATCATACCACACAGTTGTACGCTGTTTCAGGACTCAACCATGTTGTTGAATTTGTTATGGCAGAACAAGACAAGGCAGTGTGCATTTTTGTTTCATCTCAAAATGTGTCTTGTGTGGTCAAAACCAAATTGGAGATGCCTTTAAATGCTGTCTTTTGTCAAGTGGATGTCATCCTTGTCCACGGTCATTTGGACAAAGAAGAGAAGTATTTGCTAACTTGTCTATTTTGTACCAAGGAAAAAAATGATGGATACGATCCTTGCATTTTTGTCGTGACAACTTTGGCTAACAATGGTTTGGGTTATGATTTGATATCTTCTATTTAGAAGTTGGTGTGGCCACAAGATTTGCTTTAATATTTTCAGGAACAGGGATGTGCGTCAAGGTCAGAGAGTAGCCAATTGGTTTCTATGCTTCTGGGAAATTTGTCTTAGTACATTGAGCTAATGCGTAGGTTTAGTTATCCTTCTCCAGATACTGATGACGATGCAAATTCTTTGTACAATGAGATAACAGGGATGAACAGTGCTATTACTCCTATTTGCGAAAAGATAAACAACAATGAGCAAAAAAGCAAAGCCAAATGCGACAGGTATGATCTTACTCCTCAATTCAGGAAGGGGGAATCATTGCAACAGTCACAAAATTTGCTTGATGTTTTGAAGTTCTTCTGTTTAGACAGTGGTTGTCAAAATAAGTGTGCCAAGTTGTTTTTGGTGACAGGCAAACTCAAAAAAGTAAATTGTTACATTCAGCACTGTGTTTCACAATGTTCTGTATGCAATAGCAAATTTAACAAAATGTTTTTGCCAGTGTATCCTGAAAGTGTGGTTGAGTTTTAACTAGTAGTGTAGTGAATGATGCTGTGCCAATAGTTGCAAAGGGAGATTCACTCATTGATGTGTTGTGGGCAAGACATTGTAGAATTAAGCAGATTTTTGATAAATCTAAGTCTAGTATTCAGAAGTATAATGTGGAAGGATTGTTTCTTCAATCAATAGCAACAGGAATGATATGGCTCTGCAAGACAACACAAAAAGAACTGAAACATAACCCAGGGGGATATTTTGAAAGAGGTCAACCGTAAGTGGTGATGAAAATAACTACAAGAATGAATATGCTTTTAAGCAAAATGAATATTGGGGTGATGTACGTGTATTGGCTTCAGGTTGCAAAAGAAAATATAAACCAAGGACGAAAAAAGCCACACACAAACAAAACAAAAAATCAAAAATAGGTAGTAAAAAGAACAACAAATAAAGACTAGTGAATATGAGTTTTTACTAATGATTTTCAAATAAAGTTTTATAGAACTTAGACCACAGTGCAATTTCTATGATTTCATTGTTGCTTTGAATTATTACCTTCTGCGATTCTTCTTTCATTTTGTTTACTTTTTGGTTGATGAGCTTTTTTACTTTATACCTTTCAAGCCACTATTCCTACTCTAGCCTCACTCACTTTACATTGATACCAATAATCTTTTGCATCCCCTCACTCCAAATATTGACTAGTATCAGTGGATGCAGTCTGCAATCATTCACTTTAAATGTCTCTTCACTCTCTTTGTTGTCAAACTTGTGCACAAATGCAATTTCAACAATGGATGCATCCATTGATGAACCTGTAAGTTCTGAATCAACATAAGCAATGGGATCTCCCTTGCATAAAGTCACAAGTCACTTCAACTTATTCTTCTTTGTCTACTGGAAGAAAAAAGCCCTCATATATTTGATTGCAAGAACTCAGCAATCAACACACACTATCTTTTAGCGCTTCTTTCATGCTTGCCTCAAGTTTCTCCCTCTGATAGAACTGAATTGGCAGTGAATTGATGCAGTTCCTCAACATGGGTATACCCAATCATACCAAGAAACAATTAGATTGTCTCGTATATCAACTTCTTCTCAGGAGACATGACTGGAGGGCTACCAGTTCTTTGAACCGTTTTATCATTCCTTGTTCCCATGGTGTAGTAGTGCTCTACAAACTGTTTTCACTGTTGTGCCAGACCCACAAAGTTTCCTTGTCTCACAAATAATATGAGTGTATGAACTTTTGGGAAGAATGAAAAAAAAAACGATTACATGGCTCAAGATGAGTATCTTGAGACATGTAATCGTTTTTTTTTT
>JALLOT010003377.1:0-11368 GCA_036939595.1 Thalassiosira livingstoniorum | reverse complement strand
TGATTAACCCCATGATGCTACCATGTCTGCACCAGCAACAGCTGCTTCAAGTTTTAATGATTACAAAAATTGAGATCAATAAATGGCAGATATAGTCAATTTTTACAAAGAGATCAAAAGAAGTCTTCAATTTACTTTTGATACACCATCATATTGACAAATATATTTCTTTTCATATTTCATTACCAAATTAATGAAATAGCTATGATCTAAATATTAAGAATAAAATATGATCTGTTAATAGTTTTAGTACCATGTATGTATAATCATATATTTAAAATAACAGCAAACAATAATTTTAACAATTAGTTCACACAAAAGATTGATTTGTTTATTTAAGTTTATCATTATAAAATATTACAAATATTGATTTATTTCATTCTTTACTTTTTTCTAAGATTACGATGAGAATGAAGCAAGGTATGCTCATAACAGTTCAAGAATGAAAATAATTTCAGTATTCAATCTTGTCTGTTGTTGCAACACTGAGATGTTTTTCCTTTTTTATCAAGCAATGGGATTCTAAGGTGGTGTTTAAGTAATTTTGCAGATTGAAGTTTGTCAATGGAAGTAGGGCAAATCCAAGGTTCAATTTGAGGGAACTCGACTGACAAAGTGGTTATCATGTACAAGTAAAAAGTTGTCAATCGAAGTTTGGAGTTTCAAACTTTTTAAATTATTTATGCCTCCAAAATGGCACCCACATGAGAAAAGGCATCACTCTACCTAAAAAAAATATATAGTACTACAATTATTATTGTACCCTATTATAATGTAAATAGGTACATACGTACTTTTTAAACTTGTCAATTATTTGTTTGTCCACGCTTGATCTGAACAGACCCCATAACTTCTAGCTCTTCTAATTACAAAAGTAGCACTGTCACCACTGTTTCAAGCCCAGCATCACCACCACCATGGGGAAAGCAAAAAGGAAATACCTCGACAATGATGGCTCTTCAGATGAAGCCAGTAATGAAGACAACAATGATTCTTTCCAGTAGTATGACTCTAATAGGCAAAGGATGTCTGTGCTTGTTAAAATGGCCATGTTGGTGTGTTTGTTCTTTGCATCAATGGAAGTATTCTATTCCTTGTCATCAGGAAATAAAACGTTTGAGGTACACAGGGAAAGGATTGTATTTAAAAGACAAATTGTTGACCAGTTGACAGAGGCATCATTCAGACAGGCATTTATTGCATGAACAAAACATCATTTTATAGGCTACATTACATGCTGACTCCTAAACTCAATCAACATTTTTTCCTGAAAATGGTGGCAAAAGAGATCCATACACAAACCCTTACATCATTGGCACAAATGTAAGACTTAGTATTGCATTGAGGTATTTTGCAGGTGGATCACCTCATGACTTGGCTACCATGCACTATGTGAGCATAGCATCAGTATTTTCTTCAGTTTGGGGTGTTGTTGATGCAGTCAATAACACTGAGCAGTTGTCATTTGAATTTCCTAATCATGAGCAACAGAAGATTATATCTGATGGATTTTGTAAAATGAGTGGAGCCAAATTCAACAATGTTATTGGTGCAATTGATGGCATGCTTGTTTGGATGATGAAACCTGCCAAAAGCTGGTGCAAATCAATCTATTGCAAAGAGGGTAACTGGAAATGTCAAAGAAAAGATAAATTTGGCTTCAATTTACAGGCTATATGTGACCACAAGTAAAGATTCTTGTGGATAGATAATATGAACTGGCCTGGATCTACAAGTGATTACATGGTTTGGGTGACATCTAAACTTTGCATGTAGTTGGAAAACAATGAAACAATGCATATGTGAAGAAAAATATATGGCTGTACCATTGAAGGGTATTCAACATGGGTACAATGATGCTTATAATTTTTATGTATCACAGCTTCATATTACAATAGAAAGAGCATTTGGTGCACTGGTTTGTAGGTGGGCCATCCTTTGTGGGCCACTTGCCATTCCACTTCCAAAAGAAGCACCATTTGTGCTTTGTTTGTGACTTCTGCACAATTTCTATATCGATGCAAATATTTCATACCTAGATGATGCCATCACAGATGACAATATGGCACACATTGAAACTCATGTTAGAGTGTGCCATTTGTTTGGTGGTGGAAAAGGAAGAGTTGTGGAGTTCGATGACTGTTCAAGACCTCTTGATTTGTTAGATGGTGGTCATCATTTTTTGGATGCAGAAGAACATAGAGTTGCAGATGACGATTGCCCCATGGATTGAATGATGGAGTCAGTCAAGGTTCAAAACTTACAAATCCCACAATAGACCATATGTTTTTAACTATTAGTTTGTTGGGTAGTTTAAGTGTCTGAGTAAGTCTAATAGCTTTAGTATTTAGCACCAATTTAAAAGTAATATCGAAAATAGATTGGTTTCATTCATGGGTGGCTTTTCCTTTTACCAGAATCCTATTGCTTATACCAGAAGCTTATTGTCATCTTCATCTGTTGCCTTTGCCGCCTTGTCTACAATTTTTGCCATCGCGTTATTCTCTACTGTCATGTCTAAATCTATTGGATTGTTCTGTGGCAACATAATTGTATTTGTCCTCTTTGTCACTCTCTTCATCCTCCCCTTTGTCGTCAACCAAATCTGTATCAATTTTAGTGAAGTTTCTTGTCTTGGCAAGCTTGATTTGGTGTTCAAGCTTGCTAACTTCTTGCTTTGCATCTGTCAGCATCTGCTTTTTGCTCAATAGCTCTTCTTTGAGCTCTGCCAAAATTTCAGCTATCTTGGCTGTTTTTTAGCTCATGCGATTTGCATTCTTTCATTGCTCTTATCATTGCCCTGCGGCTGTTAAAGTTTAGTTGAAACAATGTAAGAACAGAAATGTACAGATATTGAAGACAGATAGATAGATTTATTAATGACTTACCATTTTTGTACTTCATCCTTTGCCTTTTGTAGCTGATCATGAAGCATCATTGCGTCCAACTTATCGTTCTGTTTGGTGAAATCAGAGGTGATTGTTTGCATTATTTCAAGCAAAGCATTGGGGTTGCTTTTACGTTTGCAAGACTTCATTTGGCTTGGACACTTTGTTGTAGAAGTAATGGTTGTAGTCAAATCAAGTCCAACTTTCTTAACATTTTGGGACACATGAGTTGAAACTTGGTGCATGTCTATCATGCACCACCAATAACCCAACAAAAGTCTGTCCGATTGTCATCCACAAAACGAATGTTCATCTCACCTTTGTCCTCTCCTTCTGTATTGGCATCCAAATATGGCACATTGCAGAACCGCACATTATTTGTATCTGTCCCATTGCAATGCAGGTTACCTTGTCTGTTGCGCTCAGCTTCCACCAGTTGAACAATTGATTATATCGTGAATGGAGATTGTGATACTTGACTTTGATGTCTTGGTTCAAGTTTCAATTCAAATAACGTTTTGAACTCTTTGTGAGAATCTGGGAAACAATGGCTCATTGGCAAGTTGATAGAACTCCTTTTTCTTCTTTGTGGAATTCCGCGCATCCAACTCCTTTCTGCTTTTTGAGTCGCCAAGTTTTGTCCATGCTTCAAAATTTTTGTCCTTGAACATTGCTTCAATGAGCCTCATTGTCTCCTTTGTTGGCTTGTTGATATGTGCTCCCACAGATTTTTTTATTGCAGCTTGTTGTTTGGCACTATCTTTGATATTGTCCAGGTGGATTTGGATAGAATGAATTATGTACTGCTTCTTGATTGCATTCAGAGGGTGTAGGTTGAGCCAGTTGTCTCTCTGAGGAATAACCCAATTCATGCACTGGGGAAAGACATCAAGATCGTCTTCTTTTTGTTGAAGTATTTTGCAAGTGAGCTCAAGTGACTTTTTGTTCAGTAGTTTCTTTTGGCATAATTTGTTATTTGCTCTGTTTGTTTTTCTTTGTCCCACACGCAATGTTGAAAATGATTGGAATGGTGTCAATGTCATCTCGTTTTAAATTGGTGATGTAAGTCTCAACATCTAGTTCAAGAGATTTGATTGCTTCGAAGTCTTTGTCTGAGGGAAGTACTGGTAGGATACTTGGAATATGAGTGACATTTGTTTGGATTGGAGCCAGAGACAGCACTGGGGCCGAAGGTGGTAAAGGTGGCGTGGACATCTTGACAGGGGTTTTGATCATTTCGTTGAGTGTATCATCTGTGCTTTCACTTTCAGATGTGCCATTTTGAAGCTCATGCTCCATAGAGAGTTGTTGTTCATGTGCTGTAGGCATTTTGATTTGGTATTATTTATGAGGCTTTGATGTTTTATGACACTGCTGCTGACTATTGTCTTTTCTGGTCAAATGAAAAATACTGATAACTGCAGTCAATAGTTATTTTAGGATTCTGATTGTAATGCTTGATAGAACCCAGTTAATTTGGTTAAAATTGGCTGTGGAGAACAGTCAATATACACAGACAAATGAATGATGAATATGGCGCGATTTACTTAGATTTATGTTATTAATTGGTGGTATGTTGTTGTATGCCAAACATGGCCAAACACAACAACAAAAAATGTGAACAAATAAAAAAGTGATCTGATGATGAGAAAGAATAACTACTGCTGGCAATAAGTGGCAACCATTCATTAAATTTTGGCAATAGAAAGTACTGAAATTCCTACATACGTAAAGTATTTTGTATAGCTGAAAATCACCAGTTCAGACACACCAATAATAGTATTATTCTACTTGTGATAAACGTATGTATGTACTATATTATGTGTAAAAATCAATATTAATTATTCTAATGGTGATTTTGTATTGAGGTCTACATAACCTGGATCTGAGAAAACACCCCTGAACTTTGTTCCCCATTTTCCAAGCCTCTATCAAAGATCAAAGTTTTCACTGGCCGATTGAAGAAAAAAAAGGAAAAAAAAAACTTGGATTTGCCCTACTTCCATTGACAAACTTGCATCTGTGAGATTACTTAAAGACCACCTAAGTCTCTTACTCACCGTTGGAAGCAAGCAAAATTGTCGTGGTAACGATGTATGTCTCTAAATAAAGTAGTATCAACTTTTGAAAAAAAAAGTACCCAAGTTATCCTCTGAAAGTTCAAACATGAATTTGCTCAACATCTTTTACCTCTTAACTTTGCAGTTGGAATATCAGGTGGCATGGATTTCATTGTCACTACCCTACGCCGACAAATTTATCTCGCAACCAGAAGCCAACAATGCTCTGCCTTCTCAAGCTCTTGTTAGCCTTGAAATTAAAAATATGTTCAATTCTATCTCCCGTCACAAGCTCCATGAAAATTTCTCCGACAACTTGCCTTCGTTAGAACCTTTCATTGACTGTCTATACAAGGAACCCAGTACTACTCCAATCAAATGTGCAGACAGATCCTGGACCAGTATTCCAGTCGCGGAAGGATTTTCACAAGGTTGCCCTTTGTCTCCAGTTCTAAAGCGATGGTGCCTGTGATGGTGCACTGTATGTCCAAGAAGTAGGCTTCGGCATGATGTGCCCAGTGATCCGAACTAGTGGGGAAGACATAGTGAACATCACCTTCTTGTCTGTCAGGCTGGGTCCACAGAATCAGCACCGACAGGTCAGCGTCTGGTTCCGGAGCCGAGGTCATGGCGAAGAAGACCGCAGGTTGAAACCTTTGTGGATAGAAGGTGAACCAGTAGAGGAGAAGAAGAAGATGAGCTCTGTTGGAGAGGAAGGAGGGACGTGTCAATGATGAGCGGCTACATGGGCACCATTGTCACACAACCCTTGGTTAAGGGCGAATACCTCTAGGTGAGATAAAGTAAGTACTTAGTTTAGCTCTACTAGTTCAAGCCTCCGCGGTGGACAGACTGGCACTGGCCAGGAGATGGGCAACCACATAGATAGACTTTTAGATAAGTACACTTACTACCCTCTCCCTTGATGAATGCTGTTTTTTGTGTTTACTAAAAAGACAAAAATGGTAAAAGAAAAAAAAATCCCAGGATTTCATCAAGGGAGAGCTTCTACCACCATACTAAGTATTGGACTCTATGAATTATTCAAAGCCACAGCCAGAAAGTCACATGATTTTTTTCAATCACTTTAATTTTCGTGACCAATGACGAGAGGTCATTGGCGATGCAATGTCGCGATCTTCTCATCATCTCCACAGATCTCCACCCTCCACCCTCCACCAGCCTCCACCACTAACCACGATCATCCATAAGTATGGTAGTCCATAGCTATGGCCAACATTGGCGAATGTCGTTGACAGTATTGATCTACTTACTTTCCTAATTGCGGTGCCTGAACTTACTGATCTTCAAATCGACCTAGGTAGGTACTACTGCTAGAACTGGAACAACCAAGAACGGTTTCTGGGCATTTCCGAGCTCCGGGCATTGGCTTTCTAGTGAATCTCAATTGTTATATCGTCGGCCACCTTCTATTTCAGTTCAACCAGTCAAGATGAACCGATCAACCTCCCTCCCCTACAACTCCTCCAACTCTTCCTCCAGCAGCGGGAACAACAATCGAATAGGCCTCCTTCTAATCGCAACAGTCCTCTGTTTATACACTATTGGTCTGCTCGAATCGATATGGCATTTGCCGGTTCCTAACCATCGGAAGCGGGGTTGGATGCGGAAATTGGGTGGTAAATTTGCTGGAAAAACGAGTGTGGGCGGAAACATTAACATTGCGAGGAATGGGTTGTCGGATGTGCAGGGTGATGATGACATCGATACGGATGAAGAAGAGGGCGAGTCTGAATACGAGGACGAAATGGAAGAGGAAGACACCAACAATGCCGGAGCTGGTGGAGCTGTAGGACCGGACGGTGTAAGTAGAGGAAATCCCATCCCCAAAGCCCAATGGCCAATCTCCATCCGCGATGAAGACGGCAACTTCGAAGAAGTAATCCACCCTGGCCACAAGGCCAAAGGCCACCCCGATGTTCCGATGATGGTGCCCCGATTTTGGATTGATGATCCTGTCAGTGTGCATCAGAATAAATTAATGACGAGGGAGTTGGCTATGCAGATTGGCAGTTGTATCAATCCCGATGAGAGTGGGAATTATGCTAGGGGAGATAGCTGTCCTGAGGGGGAGAGGACGATTTATGTGGCTATTGCTAGTTATAGGGATTGGCAGTGCAGGTGAGAATGTGGCGCATAGCCCTGGTGTCTGGAAGCCGGTGTCTTAAGTTTCTACTTTTGGTGATTGGACTTTTGTCATGAGAATAAAAGGTGTTTTTTTTGTTGAGCTTTGAAGCTTTTGGTTTCACCAAAATTCTAACATTCTTCTCTGGTTACTGAATTTCGTCAACAATGCGACAATGCGATTTCAAAATTTGTCAAATGATAAACAATGTGGCAATCCACCAATGGAATCTTGGCCATGGCAATGGCCTATACAAATCAATGAATGTTTAAAACATGATCGAATCTAAACAGAGACACAGTCACCTCCATCTTTCAAAGGGCCAAATACCCCGAACGAGTCCGCGTTGGCGTAATCGATCAAATTGTCGAAGGGGAAGATGGCCCATGCGATGCTCCATATGAACCGTGTTCCAAAAACCCAAATCAGGAATTGTGTAAGTACAAAAGTCAGTTGGATGTGTTTCAAGTGGATGCTCCTTTGGCGATTGGGCCGGTGTTTGCACGGCATTTGGGCCATCGGTTGTATAGGGGTGGTGAGTCTCACGTTATTCAGTTCAAGTGGAGATTTCTTTCTTCGAGCTGCTTTGTCCTCTCATTCTTACCCGTTCCAACCCATTGTGTCTCCATTCATCCAATGCTCCCGGCCCAATAGAATACTACTACATGCAATCCGATGCCCACGTAACTTTCACCCTCAACTGGGACGTCGACATCATCCTCCAACTCGAATCCACCCACGACGAAATGGCCGTCCTCTCTACTTACCTCACCGACATCACCGGGTCCATCGACCGCAACGGAAACAGTTTACGGAATACGCGGCCAATCATGTGCAATACAGATTATGAGGAGGGGCAGAATAATCGGTATTTGAGGCATGGGAGTCAGCCGGAGGCACAGCCAACGATTCATGGGATGCCGCAGTTGCAGCCGTATTGGGCGGCGGGATATTCGTTTTCGAGGGGACATTTTGTGGTGAATGTTCCGTATGACTTTTATCAGCCGGTGAGTGGAAGAAAAGATAAAAGGGCGATTAAAGTGTTGATACTGGAATGGCTTGGCGTTTTTAATTCTAGTTCTGATGCGTTTGTGATTTGACTTTCAGATGATTTTCCAAGGAGAGGAAATGAGCATTGGCATAAGAGGTTTTACCATTGGTTATGATTTTTATGCACCAGAACGAAGTGTGTGTTTCCATCATTATGCTGAGGGTGTGAATGCAAAAAAGAGGAATAAAGTGAAGCATTTTTGGGAAAATACAAATCAATATGCAGGGTGAGATTTGATCTGACTTGATCTTTGGGATTCATATGGACCGATTCATGTCTCACTGTTTTCTTTTTCGTACGATCTCTTAATACTTTGCGGTTGTGTGTCTCGTGATGTTTCGATCAATCGTCAGATCTGGAGTCAAAGCCATGTTCCGATTATTGGGTATTGTTCACATGAACCCAGAAATCAATAGAGATGACTGGGATCACACGGAGGTAAGCATCTCATCTTTTTCTCATCTTGGATGATTCTCTTTTGTAAGAACTTATGAATGGCATCACATCCACGTTTGTTTTTACTCAATTCACAGGAAGCAAAATATGGGCTTGGAGGAGTTCGTACCCCAGAACTATTCTACGAAACATTTGGTATTGATGTCCACAACAAAGTGACAGAGCACCATTTTTGTCAATTTGTTGAATCTGGAAGGATGCATGATCAATTCATGCCAAAACTTTGTAGTGATGGTATAGGAATTGATTATAGCAAAATTGATTTTATATTTAAGGATCCTCAGAAAAGAGGCCACTAAATAGAATTTTGTGATAGAGTTTTGCTTTCGAGAAAACTCGGGCAGTGCTGCTTTTTATTGGGACCAAGGGGCTGGAGGATATTCTTTTTGTTAGTACTCATCCAGTCCAAATTTAAATCTTTGTGTAGTTTTTGCTTTAATCCACTGCTCACGAAAGATACTCCTCAGTGCATAGTTATCTTGCGTCAGTCCATTGGCACAATGAGTGATGGCCAAGAGACACAGTACCATGCCATATCCCCATGGTGAAATTCGAGTCAATTAAATTAACACAATTTTCTTGATGAGTCCATGCAGTCCATGCAAAACTTTCATGTTTTACTCGTAATGGATGCCACAGGATGCCCATTCCCGTCATCCCTTACCTTTCTATTAGGGAGCCTCTCCTGGGGAACTGTGAAGTCAAAAAAATGCAAAGACTTTTGTTTTCATTCTTCGAATTATTTGACTATTATTTGATGACCGCTATTCAGTGCAAAGCCTGCTGCGCATTGAAACCTGTTGTCAAAACAACAAGAGGACAGGACATCTTCTCCCCAAGATAATTTGGATTGAAATGTTAACGTCATTGCAAAATATGTAGATTTTGTCGAATGTGAAAAACACGGATTCTTCAAAATACTTTGTAAAAGATGACAGAACTAAAAATTAAACATGCAAAGATTGCCGTAGCTAATGTTTCTCTATTAATACCGATGTTATTTCTGCCACATGCTCCATGGAAAACATATCTATGGTATTATAGCAAACCATCCGTCTAAAGTGGCTGACTGTTGAAGCACAGGCACTACACAATAGCAAGAGAACCAGGGCCGTAATAAATGCCGATCCCAATCAGCATTACTGTAAAGCCCAAAAGAATATAAAATGAACCTGGTATTGTCCATTCCTCTCCAAAATCTGGATTCCCTGCAGCGTAAAAGATAATTAGCCCGATCAGCCATACCATGGCTGTTCGGCAGTTCTTCCACACATTTCTAGTCATGGCACTTGTTACACCTGCTGCAGCGATGTTGAAAATTCCAGTTACTGCAACTAGAATGACCCACCCGATAGAGAGGCCAATTAGTTTTGCATCTTGCATAGCTGCTAGTGATTCCGAAGGATTTTCTCCCAGTAAGGGGGCGAGAGGGTAGTAGAGCACACAACCGATTACGAGACCATAGAGACCCTCCATCCCGACAAGTAAGACCGGGGGAAAATCTGCCTCTTGCATGAATATTTCTTCGGTGATGCCTATTTTGTATTTTGAAAAAGCATCGGCACAACAATTCAAGAGTTAATCAATTCATTTATACATTTGGAAAAATCATAATTCGGCCCCCGGTGACTCACCCTGCAATGACGACAGGACGCTCTGACCCAGTATTAACATAATACCAATTGCATGATTCTTGGTCGAAGTCCATGATTCTTCTTCACCATGTTCTTCCGCGGATGCGTTCATCAAATCAAAGAATCCGACCATAACCACTCCATACGTAACAACAAACACACCACCTCATATCATTCGCGTAACAAATCTGCCTCTAATTAATCTTGTAAAGGCGACTGTTACCACAAGTTCCGTGCCAGAGATGAGCATTTCACCCACAGATGCTGCAACAAACACGAGTGATGCCCAGCGCATGGACGATTTGAGGAGGTTCAATAAGGCAGGAATGATTGGTTTTACGTACCAGGGCATTATGCTAATCCACCATTCACTGCGAGATTCATCCGGAAGGCCATGGTGGCTAACACAGTTTGACCTTGATTTTTTCCTCGAGATTTTATTTTTGTCTGATTGTCTTGTTCCTTCTCCATTGCTCTCTTCTTTTGCGAAAGCGATCTTCTTGACTGATGCATTGACACCTACATCCCCGTCCTTTTCAACGCTGTCGTTTTGACCTGTCTCAAGGTCGCTGAAGTCGCTAATCACTTCGGGCCCGTCCTGTCTCTCCCCAAATCTAGCACATTCTGTATACATCGTATGTATAGTACGTTCCACCTTCTTTGACTTTTTGATGTCATTGTCCCAAAAACCATCTTCGTCATTTTTGGCATCGTCCTCAGTTGATTCAACATTGGTAGAGCAATTCTCCGAACTGGAATGATGTGTAGCTTTTGCTGGAGCATCGCCATCCACATCCTCAGTCTTTTCCACTCCCCTTTCAAAGTCACTAATGTCACTAACATGTTCAGGCCCACTGGCATTAAATCTAGCACACTTACGTAATGGTATCTAAAGCATGAACTAGGAACTCAGAGTCATGTTGCACCTCTGACGTCCCAATGTCATTGTCCTGGAAATCATCGTTGTCTTCGTTTTTGTCATCGTCATCGGTCGTCTCAAATTCAAATTCAAGCTTATAAAATTATGCTATGCACAGACTTAGTCTTTCTTTTGCTCCAAGAGGAACAGCAACAGCAACAGGGCCGTAATAACATCTACTCAAACAGTAGGGAATTGGTTAGGACTTAACCAA
>JALLOT010003376.1:0-11372 GCA_036939595.1 Thalassiosira livingstoniorum | reverse complement strand
ACATACACATACACATACACATACACATACACATACACATACACATACACATACATACACATATACACATATACTCATACACATACATATACACATGCACACATATACACATACACATACACATGCACACATATACACATACACATACACATACATATACATATACACATAAACATATAAATACACATACACAGACATAGACACATACACATACATATGCACATTTACATGCACATATACATACAATCAAAATACATATGTTTGCATTATGTCATGCATTGGTGAAACTTGGTAAATGTTTCAAGAAAGAGCAGCTTGTTATTTAGTTCCAAATAAGATTATCACAATGCTATTACCCAAACACTGTAGCCAATCTTTCCTTTCTTGGTATTCACAATAACAATACTGTTAACATGGGAAAAATAAATTTCTACTAGTAAATGAGAATGTCACTTTCACTTTTACTGTTTTTGTACTACTACTCATACTACTAATTCTGATAATACTTTAATTATACTACTGTTTGTACTAGTACTACCAATGATACCAGTACTTGAGATATTGTTTTCTGTCATTGCATCATTATTTGTACTATTTTACAGTTAAAAACAGCACTTTTACTTGTGTTAATATTTTTACAATTAGTACATGTTCTCTTAATACCAGAAGCTGCACAAATAGTACTAGATGAAGTAGAGAAATATTAGGTACTACGTTATAATCAAAGTAGTAGTTCTGGTTCAGGATATCTTCATATTTTTAATTTTCTAAAATTTTATATGATCTCACAAAATTTGATTTGATTCAATTAAAAGACAGCTCATATTCATCAGTCAGCTAAATCTCTCTGAACATGATTTGTAACAGCAGCATCATCCCAAATGAAATTTTTCTATTTGCAAAGTGTGTTGTAGCAGTGTGCAACAAAGCATGCATTGCAGGCTCGGCACCCCTCTCAAACTACTTGAAATACCTAGAAAAGGAAACGAGTGAAAAGTCACCATTACCAATGAATTTGAAAATGGCATGTGATAAAGCATCGCCTAATGATATTGATATTTTTGTGAGTGTTAATCAAGATGCAATCTTTGCAGATAATAAGAGCAAAATGAATTCTTTTCCCGAAAATCAAAACTCTGATATTGGCACAAAAAATAAGGGGAAAAAAGAAGCTGTTGATGATTATGTTGAAGAAGAACATTATTGTCATTATTCTAAAGAAGAAGAAAAAGAAGAAGAAGAAGAAGATGATGATGATGAAGAAGAAGAAGAAGAAGAAGATGATGATGATGATGGATACCAAGGGCCCCTGCAACATGATGAAAATCTATTCCGTGAAATATCAAAAACTGCAACATCTTCTGGCATTCACTTTGGTTCTATCACAAAAAAAGGGCGATTTGATACTACTGGTAGTACATCAGACTTGTTGCCATATTTTGGATTTCATGGATCTTTTCTTCTCAATGGAATCTCAACTGTTTGGTCATTTCAAATCAGATCAATGAGCTCTGATGAATTGATTCCAATCAAAGTGCAGCTAATCATGATGGATGTCCTTCCCAAATCATCCTCTGAAACTTGGGACCAATGTGTTACTAGTCAGTTTGATGTTGACATAGCCAAAGGATACATTATCATTGATGACTGTAACTCTTTTGGAGAGGTAAAGATTTCAAAAGAAATCAAAGAAACTATTTTCAAGACTGAATTCAACTTCACTGTCAGGCCTGGAGTTCCTTTCAGACATTTGCTCTCAAGAATCATGAAATACATCAAGAAAGGGTTTAATCTTGCAAGCATTTCTTTTGACAGTGAATGCACCAATGAATATAAGAGGTACATCAAGTTCCATTTTGATCATCTCATTGCAGAGAAACTGGTTGATAGTTTCAAGCTTAAGAGCAAAGTTACAGCTGAATTTGATAGGGTATTGACAGACAGCAACATTCTTCGTTTTTTTGATATTTCCCCCCCTGTCATTAGCTACCTCAAATATTGGAAGGTGAATTTTGATAATTTGGAGAAAATAATGGATTCAAGAAACTGGCTGGACAGAGCAGGTAACAGAGTGTCTTTTGTTACATTCAAGAGCCATCAGGACCACACACTAGCAGTCTTCATGTCAAAAGTGATACAGCGCAATTGGAGAGTTTTCAAACAGCGACAAGGATTCAAAACAAAAGAGGACTCTCTCGTGAATAATTTGGATGAACCATTCATGAAAAGGCAGAGAATTACATGGTAGTTATGTGGATCATGGGGCTTATGATGGGGGTTGATTTGGTTTTGATCTAATTTAATCCAAGGTGATTGCAACAGATTCTGATTGGAACTAAATTGAATGGGAGCAACACTTCAAAGTCACCAACAGCTCTCTGATAAAAAATTACAAATCAACCATTAGGAGGTTCAAAATGACATGCTGCGTGTGCAAATTGGGGTATTTAAGATGGGGTTAGTTTTTTACAGTTAAAATTTAGTTTATGAAATGACAGTAAAAAGTATCAGTAAATCAAATGATAATAAATTATTTTGATGTTTTCCATTCAAAAAATATCTAAATGGATCCTTAAATCAAACAAGATTTTTGGCTTTAATATTTGAAGTATGATTGGTTTTTCCGTTACCGCATCAGGTGTTAGAATCAAACAATAGCCTCATTCTGAAAAAAATGTTTCAACTTCTCAAAAATCTAGACAGAAGTTAATTGTGTAATGACATAAGTATTTTTGATTTAAGTATTTTTAACATACATACCTTATAGAAAAAACCATGTTTGGCTTCAGAATCATAAAATATTTCTTACATACTTCTGCAACCACCTGTACCGCCCAAGACTTTTATGCCTTACATTTGTACTAATTAAAACTAGTACTACCAATTGTATTTTCAATTTTGATAATGACTGATTACTATTTGCTCTAATAGTTTTATTACTACTTCTATTATTTGTAAATTTACTTCAAAAATTAGTATTACTGATATTTTTAAACATTATTTGCACTAACATATGAGTGCAAAAGTTCTACTCATGGCAAACTACAAGTAATTTTTGTAACTTTTACTTCTACTATCAATAACAGGTGCAATGACAAGTAATATCATGGTCATGCAGCACATGAGATTGCTAGATGACTTCCAGTGACAGTGATAATGATGGTTTTACAACTTACTTGGATGTTTACAGAGCGTAATGGATTGTTAAAAAATTAGAGTGATATTATCTACTTGTGCTGTAGATTTACCTAGATAGAGTAAGTGTTTCTTGAGGCATAGTAAGTACTTTTTTAAGAATGAGTACCATACTACAATTGATAAGTACTTAGTACTTAGAAACATGCCACTTAATACACTAACTTCTCATTAACAGAGAGCCACTTATTTGTTTACTGTGCGTGCCAGCCCACCTTTCCATGAAGCAGCGTTGGTTTGAAAAAAAGTTGGAAATGCTCACGAAAAATTAAGTTCGAAACCAAAAATCAGTTCATGAGCTCGATTTCCAGTTGATTTCAAAACAAAAACCTTCACTCTCTAAGTAAGTACTAAGTAAGTAAGTAGAGAGATACCATTTGAAAGTTTTGATTCTGTGACTCGGTACTTACGATACTCATAACAAAGGAATCGTATGTACGCAGAATATTGGAAAATGGTTTTGGTTGATTGTTTTCAGCGATTGCACGATGTTTTGTGTAGAATGTACCAAGTAAAAAAATCTAGTATCAAAATTTTTCACTAAAAGGGAGTATTGAAGAATAATTCATTTGTTCGTCTGTCCAGAGTTGTGGCCCACGAACGTGGCTCTAGTTATTTTTTAAAATATTGTACCAATTGTACACTAATAAAACAAACCAATACTCCTAAAAAACAAAAGTCCAATCGCCAATCGCGAACAACATCCAACGACTCTAGAAAAAATCAAAATAATTCAAATTATTCCAATTTGGGAAATAAATAGCATACGTATCTGAATAAGATCATATTTAATTATTATTATTGATATTTTGGTGGTCGGTGGTCGGTTGGCCGTCGGAGGACAAAAAAATCAAATAAAAACTGACGTCCTCTTTTGCAGCAAGAGTGGTTTAAAAAACCACCATGGGAAAAGAATGCCATAAAAATTAATGTAAATCTGGGAGCGAGGTATGGGACATGCGGTCGCACTGAAGACACTTTATGGCACAAACATATTCAATGGAGGGTGGGCATTTTCATTTCCTGGGGGGGTCAGGTAGAAAATTGTACTATTTCTACATAGGTTTTTTCAAGTCAGTAACTATGAATCAGTGATTCAATAAGCGATATTTGATTTTTTTAGCCAACAGCACACACACGTCCCCCACAGACCAAGCAAGCAGCAAACACAACATGCAAGCTACCTATTTAAGTGCATATCTAGAGAGTAGATAGTAGTTATCTGCTACAATACAAAGCAAAAAAACTGTGAATTTAGACAGAAGCCATTTTAATCTTACAAAGTGGAAAAATGTTGAAGTCATCAATAATAAAAATAGAATACTATTATTTGTACATAACATTATAATCAATAATAATATATTTTTTGACAAACTACTGTGCAAGTACTTAACACAGGTTGCTTACCATAAACAATGATTTGTTGTCAGAATGATACAGGTACTTTGTCTTGGGGGGGCCCAATGGCGAAGCCCCTTCTCCTCTGTATTCAACACAGAGTGCACTCGCACCCCATCAACTAAGAACAGAGGAGCAACTACCCTCCAGACAATCAACTATCCATGGAGCACCAACCACTATCTACCCTCCAGACAATCAACTATTCTCCAAAGTACCAACTAGACTTTTCTCAAAAGCCCTTCATCCCCATCACTGATGCAAGTCATGTTGCAAGTTGTTGCATAATACAGATATTGAACAAGTCAATATCACACATAGATGCCTTTGTCACTAACATACTGTTAACAAACACTATCATGAATGCACCACTGGAATGCAACAAATCTTCCACCATTACCATCTCCATGTTCCTCACCATCCACATGATTTCCATGATTTCCAACATCCACATGATCTCTACAATCTACATAATCCACACAATCCACCACATGATCTCCAAAATAATCATAATAACCATAATAATAATCCACCCCCCAAGTCCTCCCCTCCAGAACAACCAACTGACCCCTCACATTGTACTGATATTGATACAGCACCACCAATACCTGGAGGAAGAATGCAAGCAAAAGCATAGCAAAGAGTGCTATGTATTTTGCAAGGGTGGTGGTGAGTTGTGCCATGAGTGTGGTGAGTGCAGCAAGTAGTTGTGCCGTGAGTGTGGTGAGTTGAGCAGTGAAAGGCAGTATAGAATGGAGGAGGAAGGATAGAAATTGAGACAAGAATTGAAATGAGGAGAACACAATGGCGCTCACAAAGGAAAGGATGAATTGAATTGCTCAGACTTCAGTGGAAATGAAAAAGAATGGAAGGAGGTTCAAGCTCTGGAAAGCAGCATGAGAAAATACAATGATGTCGATTCCAAAGAGGGAGTCCATTCCAAAGATGATGCCAATGATTGGATCAGCATCAATGACAACTCCTCCAACCCATTCAACTCACAAAACTGAAGCTGGCTTAACTCATTCTCAACAAATCCAATATCATCACCTGGCAAAACACCCATCAATCTATCTGCAACACTCTCTTGAGCAAAGGGTGGTATTGGGAACAAAAGGAAGGAAATGAGCAATGAATTTAGAATCCTTTTCTGATTTTTTGAATTTGTGGCAGATGTGCCGCCTTATCCTCCAAAATAATCATTGGTACCCATGGATGCTTCCATGACTTCTGTTCCATGAGAAGTCAAGCCGCAAGTGGTACCATCACCAGTGACTTCTCCACCCATACTGCCCATACTAGTCACTCCACCTCCACCCACCCCCATTCACACCCCTCTGGAGGAGCACTCAACCTCCCTCCACCTCCCCCCCAATTCCCTCCTCCCCAACAGCATTGATGTTGGGGTCAGATTTTGCCATTGCATGGTAGAATTTGGACAACTGATTGCACACATAGATATGTGAAAATTTTGAAATTGATGCTCAACCACCTATGTGAAAATTGTATTGGTCACTACAGTACCCCCTATTATCTGGCCAGGCGCCCCCCCCCCATTCCATAAGTCTGAGGAAGTCAGATATATTCAAGATGGCACGTCAAATGTTTCCAATGATTAAGTCAAGCAATAATTTTTGAAAACAAAATCTCCTGGGTGAAACTTTGTAAGATATGTTCCAAACACAAATGTTCAAACAATTATAAAATTTTACTTCAACTAGTGAAAAAGAATCAGCTTTGCCTTCAATTTATTGTGATCCTTATGTCTTAATATATAATTCTTCATAAGTTTTCTACATACTGTGGTCCACAATTTCCAATAGATGCACACAACAAAACTCAAAATAGAACCATTGATAAAATCAGTATCTCTAACTCAAACTATTCAACTGCTTACCTGAAACAGCAAAAAGACTCAACAAATAATCACATCCTCAATTTTATGACAAAACATGCAATCACTGGTTTTTAATTTATTTTCATAAATGTTTCCAGTGACTTTTTGCACAAATGTAAATGATAAGCACTAAATAAACACATATTTTCTATCTTTCTTAAAAAAGCTTTCTTCTCACAAAAACATTTTTCTTTGAAACACAAGAGTCTTAGACTTGAACAATTTTAAAAGAAAAATATATGGCTTGTTTGAAGTTTTCGTCATTCCTTTTTTGACAGTAAAATATAATAATTTTTCAAAAGGAAGATAAAAACGCACCCATATTCTTGAGCAAAATATCCATGTGGATTTATCAGCAGTAAAGTGTCAAAAAGTACAGTGGCTGGACAAACTTTGCATAATTTCTTTACTGTCTCTCATAGCAAAAGACTTCAATAGGAACTACCTATGTATGTATCAAGTACTCAACTTGTAAAGATACTTTTTAAGTTATCACATAATTCTTTGTTTCTCACAACAAGGCTGGAGGTAGTTCTCCTGGACTGGAAGTAATTTTTGTCCTAGCTTCCCTGAGGGAATCTAGTGATAAAAAGGGTTTTCTAGTTTATGTTCTCTTTCAAATTTAATATCTTTTATTTTAAGCTCAAGATTATTCCATCCAAATCATTATTATGAGTCAATTATCTTTATTTGAATCTAACATTGCAGTGCTTGTGGTACATTCAAACTCCGATTAGAATTGTTATCAAGAATACAACCAAACTATCAAGTAAGAATTTTCCAACAAGTTGAGTAGAGTGCAACACTCATATCAACCATATCAATCTGTCACCAAGCCAACTGTTGCAACAATAGGAGTTGAAGAAGACTTTCAAGATTAGCAAAAACTTTATTCAGAGCTGTTGGGTGGATGTGCTAATCTAGAAGAACAGAATCTCATTCATGTTACAAATATTGGAGAAGCTCAAGCAACAGAACCCAACTTTCATGTCAATAAAGTACTCCAGAAGTTTCAACCCATCTTATGCAGTAAATAACAAAACAAAATTCACTGACAATTCTTAACCCACCCCTTGCAAAATTTGTGGCATTGAACATAAATCTGAGGCTTGCAACATGAAAATTCATTTATATGATACAAAAAATGTAAAAGAAGACAAGGAATCAACATCTACCAACAAACCACCACAATCAATTTGATCTGTCATTTCCAAACCAATTGTCACTGGCATCACAATTGACATTTCCTATTTCATTCCATTGACAGGAAAAAAACAATCAACTCCAAGCCCTAGAATATGCCTTCATTGAAGCAAATGGAAATGAATAATAATAAAACAGAAATTTTTAAGTTTAAGTACATTTTTTAGTTGATCCCCAAGGATGGCAAGTGAGAGCAAATGGAAACAAATATAAGTGTGTCACAGTTGTGGAATCAATAGGGAGATAAGATGGAGAATAATTTGAGGATTGGAATGAGCATCAACCTCAAGAAAAAACATAAAACCTATCAGAGCAATATGAGGAGAGCTTCTTGCCCCCTCGTATCACCATGCCTACAGTGACCCTTTAAACTGCTTATCCTCCTCAACAATGATCCTTGTGTGATTTCCTTTGCATTTTTTTGAGTTGATGTAGGCACAAATTGACATGTATTTAATTAGTAACAGTACTTTTTCTTGTACCAAAGGAAATATTTGGTTGAAATAGTGATGGGGAAGTCAGTATTATTCAAAGGGATAGGATTAGTGGCTTTTGGAATAGGGAATGATAAATTGAGGGTGATATCTCCTACCTACTTTTCACCAATGTACATTAGAACCAGGGTCAATGAAACTCAATCTAGTCTACAAACATGCTGCACAATATAATCACAAAAACATTCTTCTTTGGGCAGCAGATGGCACCATCAAAAAAATTCCAACAGCAACAAATAGTGGATTAGACTATGTCAAATAAAAGTCCACCATTTCAATGCACTACTTCAAACAAAATCACACCAAAACCCACACCTCACAGTCAACATCAAACTCAACTCTATGCAAAAGATAAACAAAAATCTAACAATTCTATTTACATTCATGTAAAATTTTCAAACATGAACCTGAACCACTTCAATGAAAAAATCAAACAAGGATAAATCAAATGCATCAACAAGCAATTAGATCCACTACCATATTAATGTCCACTATGCAAACTTGTAGCAGCAGTCAACTCACCACAAGGTCCAATTGTTGAATTAGGAGTTTTTCCAAAAGGAGTTTGATTCCAAATAGACTGGATCATAATCAATAAAGAATCATGTTGAAGTTTCATAACAACACTCTCAATAGTTGAATCAACAGCAAGAAGTTTAGAATTTTAGTCTAGAAAATTTTTATGAGTTTATGGAGTTCTGCTGTAATAAACCAGGAATGGTTGTTCAATTAACAGGAGGATACAACACAACAAACAATGGTATTGTTGAATCGCCTACCATATCCATCAAAAGAATATTCAGCGTACATTTCATTTGCTAGCTGGCCTAGCAATATGTATGGTAGACTGTACAAACAAATTGGTCAAGTTCACCAAATTATTTGAAAGGGTTCCAAGTATTTCTATACATCAATAAGTGCATATTTGTAATCTTTGGTGTCTAAATAGTCATATTTGACTATTCAAGCTATCTCATATATCTAAAATTGATGCTTTGAGGTCAAATATAAAAATTGTCAGATAAAAAAACAACTTTTCATTTTTTCAAAAAAAATGTATGGTTTACTGAATATGAGATGGTACCCTATGCCTCTTTGTGTAGGCCTGGTACAAAAAAATACATTCAAAAATGTGTATGTATTTATGCTTCTACCTGTATTTATGTAGAATTGGTAATTTTTGTCAGAATACATAAGTTGTCTTGTACACAAATGTATCTGCAAATGTTTTCACGTAGAACTAGTACTTTTTGGAAAAATATCTAGGTCTTGATGTACATGATTGTCATTCTACACATTTTTACATGTAATTTGTACATTTCAAAAATGAATGTTCAGTATTATGTACCCAAATGCTCTTTTATGTAGTTTTTGTGCAGTTTTGGTATCTTTCACTTTATCTTAACATTACGTACATTTTTATGTACATTTGCACTCTTCTACGCAAAATTTGTAGTCTCAATACATTAGGAAATACGTCCAAATTTTTTACACAAACTATGCTGTACATGAGTTTTATGTAGAATTGGTACACTTTCAAAATGCTACGTACATTGGACTGTACACAAATTTGTTATAAGTGAAAAATGCATAGAAATGGTATGTTTCATGAACCAACTACAAACCTATTGATGAAGTACAAAGCTGAAGAATGTCATCTCCTTGTCCTGCACAATGTCTATGGAATAGACAGATCTAGATTCCATTGGATGGATGCCTGTCCCAATGAGATAATTTTGTATTTACTCACCAGGTTTGTGCTCATTGACAGCATTCTTCCTGAGTAGAACTAGGTTTTATTATGCACTGGTTCAGTTTGCAGATGCAACTTCTCCATATGTGATTTAGTCTGCCCCTCCACTTCCAACCTTTGCTGTGTTTCCTTTGACTTACTTACCTACAGAGGAAGGTATCACTGATGGGAACACACATGTCATATTGTTAATGTAAGACATTATTAATCTGACATCTGAGAATGAGTAAATACAATGTGAAAATTATGAAAAATTGTATGAAGATAGGCTAGATGTGTGATAAATTGTTTGTTTCAACTTTAAAACAAATTCTCAGATAGTTCAAAGATAATAGCTCTACATTTTAGTGGTAACATCATTCTACTCAATTGAATCACACAACAGCTCATTGGCATTTTAGTATCTTATCACGGCATCTGGCTTTTGTATGTAACATGTTAAAAAATAAAAAATAACTTCAAAACCAAAACAGCAGTCATTGACTGGCAAATAACCCGTTTCACTGTGTGTTTGAATTTTTCAACAATCATGCTTGCTAGACGACAATGGCGTATTGTGTCTGCAAACAGTTGCCATTGTGGATATCATTCGAATCATTGTCTACAGCAATTGGAGTCAGGACTTGAGAGCAAAATTATATTCTCAAGTCATACTGTCTTTCAAAACAGCCCTCAGGTCCTGACTCTGAATGGTGCTGAGTCAATACAAACGTATTGACTTAGCGCAGTGGCAACGTATCCCAAATCTGCCGCTGATGCTGCCACAGCCATTAGCGCCCTCAGAACATCCCAATTTTGTTACCTTTTAGCGGGATAAACTTTTATAATGACAATCCGTTATTTATTAGCTACCAGGTAACAAAATTGAGCTGCGTAGGGCGCTTTAAGGCACCAACTGTGGCAAGGGAGACAGTGGCATCTTGATGACGCCACTTTATTATTGCCTCTCAACAGCTAGAAAACATAACAAATTTTGTTACCTAACTATATAATTATTATCTTCATTCTATGTGCTTTATGTAATACTATTCAGGTAATAAAACCAAGCTAGTTAACTAATAGAAATTAGGCCGGCAAAAGCTGGCACCATGGTTGCCAATGCTGCCATTGTCCAGTATTTTTTGGTTGATGGGTTTGGCTATGTTGTTTTCCACTGCAAAAGCATGGGCACATTTCACTTGTGAATGACAAAGTTTCAAAAAACAACTTGTGGCAGGTGGCTGGCAGGCAGAGACACTAAAATGCCATTTACTAGGGATGCAAGCTGTTGTGATCAAAAACATCTAATACCCTAAGAATGGTTGGAGCTCAGTCAAACTTGCATAGTTTACACTTTATTTTGTAGTCCTTTTGCCAATAGCAATAGCATCCATCAACTTTTCTTCCTCTTACCCCAGAAAACCGGCGCCACGCCTTAGCTCACGATCTAGGA
>JALLOT010003375.1:0-10496 GCA_036939595.1 Thalassiosira livingstoniorum | reverse complement strand
ATCAGAGTTAAAGGATGTTTTTGCAGCAAGTCATCATTTTAGAGCTAATAGGGATCAGGTTCCTGCAACAGAGAAGAGGAAGAGAAAAGAGGATGAAGTTGGATCCTCTATCAAGAAGAGATTGGAGGCACAAGTGGAGGCATGAGGTTCCTCCACCCCAAAGAAAGGGGGGGATTGGGATCAGAGAAATTCTAACCCTCACAATAATCATGTCAATGCAGGTATTGTTACCCCCACTCAACAAACAGGCTGGAAACAAAATGCTTCTGGGGGGGATGATGCATCAGCTCGTAAACTCAATGATAAAATCCAATTCTCTTATTGGGACTTGAAAGATGCCCGCAACGTTTTTGGATTTGACAAAGATGCGTACATAGTAGATGGTTTGAAAGATAGAATAAATCTGCTAAAGAAAGTCAACGGTGCAGATGAACGGTATAAATTAGTTATCCTTTCAATGATTCTAACTGCAATTTGAGTAGCCATAACATTTTTGTTATTAGGCAAAAGCCTCTATTTCTTATCAGAGCTTATCAAATTGCAACTGAAAAAATGGACGATGGGTGGACTTAGGTAGATCAATGCTGTTGTAAAGCAGTTTTGGAAATGAATGACTTGGGTTGCACACTAACTACGAATGCCATTGTCTTATCGAAGTGGAACTTGCAATTTTGTAAAGATGAGAAATTCATCCACCCAAATCCATTTGTTGCTAATGGGAAGAAACCTCGACCCCCTTTGTTTGAGTTCTTTCCCAAAGCAGAGGTTGACTGCAAAGAGTTTGCCATGAAAAATTTAGCAGACTTCAGAATTGAGCTTTTGCAAAACGAGATAATCACAAATATCATTCCTAAATTACTAGAAGAGACCAAAAACACAAATGACAATGAAGACACCATTGAGACTAATTTGTTAATGCACTACAGAGACAACCCACCATCGCAATCAACAGTCTGGAGATGGATAAAATATTTGGACTTCAATTACTGCAATACGTGCAAAAGCTATTATGTCAATGGACACGAACACCCAGCTCAACAATGTCACCGTAAAATCTTCAATAAAACATACTTGACCGAGATCTAGTCTTGCTGCCATAGATGGATACAGATGACAAAAGATGAGTTTGATGCGATTCCAGAAAAAGAAGACATACTCAATAAGGGATACACTTACAAAGCTATCAATGGCGTTGAGATGGTTGAGCACCATGTTGACAACCACGATTGTCTGCAAGTACTTGCAAATGAGAAATACGTGTCATTTGGAGGAAATATTAGTGTGAGAGTGAGGGACAAGAAGCCAATAGTTGTATTCGTCCAAGATGAATGTATTTTCAGTCAATATACATTTGGAAACAAGTAATGGGTTGCTCACAATGGAGAAAGAGCTATCTTACTGAAAATGGAAGGAATCAGTTGCATGATGTCTGTATTTCAATCAAGAGAGTTTGGATTCGGAATGGAGTTAACAGACACCCAGCTTGCGGAGATTAACAGAAGAAGAGCAGAGGGTGTAAACTATTTTGATAAAGAAGCTGCCATGGATGTGTACGGGACAACGCAAAAAAGGATCTTGCCGAATCACCCTTCATCAAGCTCTTTGAGTTCGGAGCGAACAAAGAAGGATATTGGACTGGCAACCATGTAATTTGTGTGTTGGAGGACTGCATAGACTGTGCAAATGTTGTACTTGGTGACGGATTTGAACAGTGCTATCTTTTTGATAGCAGCAGCGGCCATGCCAAAAAACGGGTGAACGGGCTAGACGCCAACAAGATGACTAAAAACTTTGGAGGAACAAAACAAAGAAAGACTCACATAACTCAGGAGGAAGGCTTTCTTGGACCTCACAAGCATCCAAACATGATCAAGGTAGGGGAGTATCAAACACTCAACTTCGAGAGTGAACATGACTTGGAAAGAGGACCATTTTACATGAATGCAAAAGAGAGGGAAGAGAGGAAATACGACCAACACATCCCACTCACAGAAAACAAAATCACAAACAAAGACAAAACAAAACAGGAGCTTGTTTCAGATTTACTGGAAACAAGTATTGGAAAAGATTTAGGAAAGTACATGTTAGAAAAAAAGAGACTGAAAGAATTGCTGACCATTGCAACTAACGCAAATGCGGACACAAAGAAAAATATCACTCACAAAGTCATACAGGGTTGGTGGGGAAAGGGTAAAGGACTGCTTCAGGTGTTATGGGAGAGGGGATTCATAGACGAGACAAAACTAAATCAGTATAGGTTGAGGGCCAAAGATGACGATGGAAATATAATACCAGAGCTCTCTCTTACTCATTTAATGTCCAATTGCACAGATTTTGCCAATGAAGTTACTCAACTAGAGTATGTTGGCCAAATGTTGGACATGAAAGTTATTATTACAACTAAATATCATGCCGAGTATGCAGGAGAAGGCATTGAGTATACATGGGGATACTCCAAGTCCATATACAGGCATCAGCCACTGAAACTGAAAAAAGGGAAAGATAATTTTGACAGCTTAGTGAGAAAATGCATATCAAGAGACGTTTTAACAACAGACTTAGTCAGGAAGTTCAGCAAGAGGGCAAGAGGGTATATGCTTACCTATGTGGCACTGGAGGAAGGAGCGATCAAAACAAATGCGAATGATGAGGGAAAGGATGCAATTACATACAAGACCATAGAAAATATGAAAAAAATATTGCGGTCTCACCATGCTGCCCTTGATTTTGATAAGGGGTTTATTCATTGTCTAGTGGTGAAGGAAGGATTTGACCTTGCTGTGGAGGTGAAAAAGGAAAAAGTACAAAGGAAGATTAAATTTCTCAAAAAAGAAACAAAAACAGCCAATTGATTTGAATAACTTACCCTATTTTAAACACATTGATATTCATTAAGCTATTAAAATATTCAGATAATAGATTACTTGCCATGGCAGTGAAAGCAAAAAGAAAACAGCAGTTAGATTAAACAAAAGAACATTCAAAGAAAAGCAAAACAAAAAAGGGAAAAGAGGTGGCAGCTACTTGAGGTCATTCAGTGCTTACACACTCCTTTAAAAATAAAGTCAAACATTGTTCCTATTCATATTCATTGTGGCAACAGAGCAACATACCTAATATTATTGGGATGGATGCAAGTGGGATTGAACAATGAGCTCCGTTGATGATGTAAAACGGAGCTCGATGGATTGGACTGTCGTATCATAGCGGTCGATAAAAAGGGATTGCAACAACAAAGTATTTCATTCAGTGTTGGTTCCCCCGGGTTCTCCGATGCCATTGGCAATAACGCAATGGAGTGATGGCGCCGTCCTCACAGCAGCATAGGACAATGACGAAGACGAGGCAATTCCTTCCGATTCCTATTTTCGACACCAATCAAACTAATACGCCATTGGACGAGGTAAGAAGAAGAGGCACGCAGCACACATGGCGAGTATTGGTCCCCTGGGGTTCTCCAATGCCATTGGTGCTATTAAGTGATGGCGCCGTCCGCACAGCAGCAAAGGATGACAACTAAGATGAGGCAATTCCTTCCGATTCCCATTTTTGACAATGGCGATCAAACTAATACGCCATCGGATGAGGTTGGAAGAAGATGCACGTGGCGCACACACCAAGTATTGTTCCCCCTGGGGTTTTCTGATGTCATTGGTGCTATTGAGTGATGGTGCTGTCCCCACAGTCGCAAAGGACGATGACGAAGACGAAGTAATTCCTTCACTTCTCATTTTTTGACACCTGCGAACAAACTAATAGCCATCGAATGAGATAAGGAGAAGAGGCACGAAGCGCACATGGCAAGTATTGGTCCCCCGGGGTTATCCAATGTCTTTGGTGCTATTGAGTGATGGCACTGTCCGCAGTTGCAGCTGCAAAGGAAGACAACAAAGGCGAAGTAATTCCTTCGGATCCTCTTTTCTTGACGCCTGCGGTCGAAGTAATACGCCATCGAATGAGAGAATAGACACGCGGCGCACACGGCGAGTGTTGGTCCCCCGGGTTCTCCAATATCATCAGCAATAAGGTAATGGAGTGATGGCGCCGTCCTCAGTTGCAGTCGTTGAGGCCGGAGGATGGGGAGGAGTTTTGTTCAAATCATTTTGTTTTGGCTTTTTATGTAGATGGAAAGTGGAGAAGTGAAAGTGCTGTGTTTTCTGGGATTAAAACAGAATTTTCAGGTCGTCAGGGGTCCAAAATGCAGGATTTCATATATATTGTGTAGAATTCTACATAAAAAATGTTTTCTACACAAAAACATACCAAGCGTAGAATATATATTGCAGATCACCCGTTTATCATGATCTAGAAACCCACTGTATTTGTAGAAATGAATTCCCCATCAAATTCTGCGTCTCAATAGTATTTTTAATTATGCCCAGAAATCATTTTTTGATGAAATGACCGCACCTCAAAATGGCACTTAATTAAGTGCCTGGGTAAACTGATGCACCATCCTTCTATCAGGCGGTATCTAGTAGGTAGGTAAGTACATAAGAGTAAGTACCATACTACTATGTACTTAGTATTTTACTATGTTCCTTAGGCAATGGACAATGGGCAGAATGCAATGACATCGCAACAATGAATTCCCAGCTAACAAATCCAGTGGTAAATCCGGCCAGAACTCAAGTGCAGCCATCAAGACCAATGTCAACCCCAGTACTACCTAAACCAAAAACCAAGTCCACAAAAGCCGCCGCCAAAGATGCCTTTGCTGGAGCCTGCGCCGGAGCTGTGGCAAAATCGATTGTTGCGCCCATTGAACGGGTGAAACTTTTGATGCAGCTTCAATTTTCTACCAAGACACAATTCCCGCAAGTTCAACAGCTTCAAGAAGCAAATGGAGGTGCCATCGGTTCAAATAGTATGAATGGCACGAAAAGAAAGCGTGCTGGCACGCAAGGACTGGGGGGGGCTCCAAAAAATGGGAGATTGACAGCATGGGAAGTCGCGAGGCGAGTTTATACGGAGCAGGGGTTTTTAGCATTCTGGAGAGGTAAGATGAACTGTGGTGGGATTTGTATTGCGCTGTGACATTTTGTGATTTATTTTTTGTGCTTCGTTGAGCAATGGTTCGCTGTGTGCTGTGTCCTTACTTCCTAAAGACCGAGTTCATTTGTTTCGACTGCTTGTTGGCTATTTTTAACTTTTTTTGTTTTTTCAATAGCTTGGATAATATTTCTTTCTTTCTTTTACTTCATCTTCTGTCGAATTGATTTCGTTATAATATTTTAGGAAATACGCCTAATGTCATCCAACAAGGAGGAACGTCAGCAATGAATTTCCTCCTCATGGACTGGTACAAATCCTCCATCTCCCCCTTTTTATTATGGTCACTTCAACTTCCTTCGAATCGCTCCCCCGAAAAACGAAAGAAGAGACGAGCATTCTTTTCCTCATTTTTATCAGGAGGTTTGGCGGGCGGGACTGTATTGACGTTTTTGTATCCTTTGACGTTTGTTCGGACGAGGTTGGGCATGGATGTGGGTAGTGAGAGACAGCAATTCCAAGGAAATAGTAGTGGTGGCACACGAGTGGGAGTGGGCAGACCTAGCGGAGGCACTACAACACCAAGGTTGTACCCCAATGGAATGAGGGACGTCTGTTGGACTATTTTGAAAAGTGACGGGTGGAAGGGTTTCTACCAAGGGTATGGAATTGCTTTATTTGGTGTTGTCATGTACAGAGCATTGCATCTGGGGGGGTACGATGCAGTCAAAACTGAAATTTTGCATAGAAGAGGTCATTTTCTTGCTCCTGATGAGTTTCGAATGATAGTTGATGGCGATCTAAATCCTGTTTCAGAATCCAACAATACATTGACGATGGGAGAACGGTTTTTGGCAGCACAAATTGTGAGTGTCACTGCTGGAACGGCATGTTATCCTATTGATTCTGTAAGGAGGAGGCTAATGATGCAAGCAGGAGTGCCACATGATCAAAGGCTTTATTCAAATTCCATTGATTGTTTTAAAAAGGTTTTTGCAGCTGAGGGTATGGGAGGGTTTTATTTAGGAATTGGACCGAATTTGGTGAGGAGTTTTGGTGCTGCGTTGTTGCTTGTTTCTTACGATGTCTTGAAGGTTTTGATATGATGAGCAGCCCTGTGGTGATTATATTAAGTGGTAGGATGTAGGTAGTAGTTGCCGTTCAACACGAATTGAATTGCAAAACAATTGCTAATAGAGCAAATGTATAGGCATTAGATGCTGCGACATCAGTGGATTATTTAAAACAAGTATTCCTATTGCATGTTGAAAGTGCAGGGAATGTGCAGTTCACGTGTACTTCAATTAGGGCTCTTAGATTTAAACACGGATTTGTGGTTGGAGATTTTGCCAATGGGGGGAGGGGGGGCAAAAGTTCTGGAACTAAATGACTCTTTATCGGTGAAAACACTGGAAGGAGATCTAGTCATCTGTAGAACCTGATAGTGTTTTGCACAAACATATGGTCATTTCCCAGTCTAAATGATAACTATTCCGAACTAGTTCATTTTTTCCTGATATTGCACAGGCAATGACAAGTGAAATCAAAATATGGGAGTTCTTTTGCTGTGTAACAGATTTTTGCACATTTTTAGTCCAAACTTCATGTTAAAAATGGAACTTTATTGCTTGCCAAAAGAAACTCACATAGATATTATTTTGTCAAGCTGGTGTTTCCATAATAGTGGTGTTCCAGTGATCTCTTTTTTTGAACCAATTAGGGTGGGTTCCACCCACAAATCCAAGTTTCAAATCAAAGATTCCTTATCATGCGCAGATGAAAATAGCATGTGAGAGAAAAATCAATGTTACATGAGTAAATTTTGTTTGTAATATCAATGAATATACTCATTGATTGATTTTACTTCTATTGGGCTCACATTTCTACAATTTGTTCAGATTAAAACTGCATCAACATCCTTTTTGATAAAATGCAGACAATGACAAACTGGAAGAGAATAAAGCAGAAATCTTAAGTTAGCCTCCATTTGTTACTCCTACAGTAATGCCAGAGATTCCAGTAGCATTGATTAGTTTCTGTTGGAACCAAATATCACTGTACAGTGTACATCATTGCAACCATCACATCAAAGGAGAGAGGCATTTATTTCCAAGCCAACACATTGAATCCAGAGGCAGATGAAAGCATAATGATTCATCAAGACCAAAATAATTCCAAGCATAGCACCAAATGGACACATGTTCAAGGCCATCAACTCAATAAAAATCAAGCAGTCAACTTGAAATTGATAGTTTACTCAACAAAAAGTGTGATGCCAACGTTAATAAGGTGTAAGTTGGAACAAAAGCAAAGATTTCAGATTATCTCTAATACTCTTGGATAAATGTAATACTCTGACTGGGTAAATGATGGGTTGCAACTAATATTAGCAACAACAATATGATATATTTGTAGCTTTAGTGACATAGCTAGTCACTTATACTTTTATCTTATGTATCCTATCATACCTACTCTAGTCTAGTAGGTCTTGGGATTTGGGAGATTTTCAAGTTATTCACCTGATCTACGCTTCCTTTGTCAATGCGAGGGAAGACCCCAGCAATCCCTATTTTGATGATGTTGGGGAGACAGTGGTGCCACCACTGCTTGTAACTCTGGCCTGCAATAAAGAATGCTGTTATTGAGCATATTTTCTTCAAAAAGAGCATCACCATTTTTGCACCTCCCACACTTAGTTTGGGGGTGTACATTTTTTCATTCATTGCAGAACATTGTAAGTAGCTCCCAAAGGAAACTCAGGAGTTTTCTACTGTGCTCTGGTTTTCACTCGGGCCTTCTTAAGATTAAGAGCATCTCATTATTGTTATCCTTTTTCAAGCTCTCAGTCTCAGATCACCATTAGCCTGCCTCCAATTACCTGTTATGCTATTCAGTAATATCTGGTGGTTGCATTTTCTTGTGCTGTTTGAAGTTCAGCACTTGCCTATTATTGGTGCTGCTCTTTTTGCACGATGGTGGTGGGTTTGGTGACAGAGAACAACCCACCAAATGTGGTTGGTATAATGCTCCTCTTTCCCTCACCACTATTTCCCAAACAGAGTTTGTGTGAGAGTGGACAAAGTCCAATCACATCCCTGGTTGGTGTCCCTGCTCTTCAAGAAGTGACACTGGTCAGGCACAACAAGTCATGGTGGCTCAAGTCAGCTCATGAGCCCAACAACTATATTTCAAGCCTGGCAAGGCACCTCCTTCTTCTTTATCCCCCAACATTGCCAAGGCCTCTATTCAACAACATTTTGACACCATCAACAATGTTTGGTTATTAACCAGTCCAAATCAGTTGCAGTTGCAGGGTGTCTCACCATGGGAGCAAGTTTCATGCTCCATGAATTGCACAAATTTTTTGGAGCATTGACAGTGCTCAATATTAGCCTAGATACAGTAAATACTATGCAGTACACAATATTTCCTGTATCTTAGCCTGCCATGGTATGTAGACTATTATCTGGGATCCTAAGGTTATGATGTCCAAATTTTTTTGCCTGTGGTGCTAGTTTGAAACAATGGAGACAGCACACCTGCTGGTATACTGTCCCAGGCCACTTCTCTGTAGGTGATCACCTCTGGACGGTGAACCACCATCCACTTCTCACCACTGCCTACCTTGTTGTTGCATGACAACGCCATCCTGTCGACATGACAACGTTGATGTACTCCCAACATTATCCATTCCAAAAACCACCAAGCCACCATGGGCATGGCTCCAGGGAGGACTCCTCTGTCACAGGGGAGACATTTATGCTGCCAGGACTGCCAATGCTGCTGCTTGAGATGCTCAGCCCCAATGGACCTTCCAGGGTGTGGTGGCAGTGGCAATGATGATGTTGATGACAATGAACCCCTAGCTTGAGGGACTCCAAGCCATGATTACCTAGCCCCAGTCAAACAACATGGCCAAGATGACCAAGCCTTGGTTGAACAGGTATGAACGACCCCACCCTGGTCAAACAACAGGGCACTCATGAGCTGAACAAAAGGGAATTGAAGACCAAGCCCTGGTCAGACAACAGGACAATGAGGAATCTAATATGGAGGAGGCGTCACCTTCCCTCCTGCCTCAACTTCTCTTTCCTCCAAAGGATGGCCTCAGTGCATTCAACACTGCTGCCTCCCCACCAATTCATGCCACCCACCCTTCCTTGAACTGGTTTACTTCATTGGCAAACAGCACAGCCTAACCGATTTCTCACACATCAATTTACACAATTATCCCCTTCACTAACTAACTTGATGGAGTTTACGACAGGGGACTCCGTTTTGGCAGGGGTTAATTTGGTCTTGCATGAGTCAAGAGAAGATTTTTCTCATCAACAACAAGTCATCTTGAATAGGGACCCTTCAGAGGTGGCAAATAACAACACTTCTTCCCCCCCGGCTGATCCTTTATTGGTGGATGACCCTGAGCTTCCAGCAGATACCAATGAACAAGGCATCATGGATCCACCAGATGCTTCTCTACTTCCACAGAATTTAGAGCTTGATTTGGATCAGTAGGCCACCTCCACCCACTCAGCCCTGTCCACTGATTGCACACCCGGCTATATCCACCATGTGAAAAGCCTCTCTAACACAGCTACTTCATGCTGGAAGGAGGCATATTATCGATTCCTTGCAGCTGAAAAGACTTTATGTGAGGCATCTGTTTGTTGGGACCAAGCAGATGCTAAATACTGGGATAGCAGAGATTTGTTGGAGGAAACTATGTCTTGCTACCAGTCTGCGGATTTGAAACTTGAGGAAGCATGTAACAACATTACTGCGGCCACGGATGTCTATAGAGGTGCATTGGCTCTGAATGAGGATGCCACAAAACAATACAAACTTGTAGAGGAGATAAGGATTGATGTTGAAAAACAATTACAGTCTTGGCAGTCCACCCTTGAAAAGTGGATGGAGTCAATTAAATCCATCCCTACAAAATCTACCATCAAAGAACAAGTCAATGCCTCCCTCTGTTTGGCTAAGGCCTTTTGTCAGTTTCAAGAGAATGTGGAATGGGTGTTCTGCAATGTGGGTACACAAATCAAAAACCTAGAAACTACAACTATTTCCAACATTTGCAGTGCTACTTCCTCTCACCCTTCATCTTCTGCAGATACCACTTCTTCGAAACAACCGTACAACCCCTAACTCTCCAAGCCATCACATTATTCTTTCTCTCTGGGGAACAATCATTCTTCATTGGGTTATACCACTGATCCAGATCGTACAACAGTCCTTTCCACAGACACTGATAGGTCTGAAACCTATTGGTTGTCAGAGGACCACACATCACCATCACAGTGACCACAACCAATGGGTCCTGCTTGTGGCCATATTCATTTCAGCTTTACTACCTCCCCTACATCCACTTCCACTTCCACCACCATTGCTCAAGCCCACATATCACCCCAGCTAGGTTGGGAATTTCCTTTTGCCTGTTTCCTGTCAATGTCCCAGGAAATAGGTAATTTCCTTTTACCCAGGAAATTACCCAGGAAATG
>JALLOT010003374.1:0-11379 GCA_036939595.1 Thalassiosira livingstoniorum | reverse complement strand
TACCCAGTACCCATGGGTACTTTTGTTTGGTTACAATTTTGGGTACCAAACCCTGGTCACGACCTGTCATGAGAAACTACTTACGGCTTGAGGGCGGGTTGGGGGAGGGTTGGGCTATGTAGCAGGGGCTAGGGATAACAAAAACAGTCCTTTTGAGAACCTTCCGAAAATATGGTAAGAAGAGACAGACTTCCAATCCACAAATCAGAACTGAAATACCTCAAACACGCCATGCATACTTAAAAGCATACCTTAAGATTAGAAGACCATTGCTTGGCGGGGCGGGGATAACAAAAACAGTCTTTCTGAGAACCATCCCAGAACCATTCTAAGTATTACCTATCGATGTTGTATGTAGTCAGGTCACGAATCTGTCACGAATGCACATGCGAGCCAGTAAATATGGAACGAAGAGACAAATGTGAGAATCACTTCCAATCCACAAATCAGAACTACTCCTACCTTAAACACGCCATATGGAAGATTATTATTTAATAATAAAATATAGACTCTGTAGCATGATTACCATACCACACACGTACGTGGCTTGGGTGGGCGGGTTCAAATCATGACTCAGTCAAAGGAGGAAAGCCTCACAAAAAAATAAATAAAAATCCAGTAAATTTTCGAACGATTTCTATACGGCAAAGATGCATCCATCATCATCCCGTCCAATCCCGCTCGGCCCAACGCCACCGCCGCCGCCAAACCATCCATCTCCCGCTCCGTTCCCCGAGGAGTCCTCACCCGTGCCCACTCCATATGGCAACAGTCTCAACGTGATGATTACTACGGTAACCATCATTCAGCGCGTGACCCCACCGCTTGGGCGGAACAACAGATTGGTCTCGCCATCATTGTGCAGTAACTAACCATATCTTACGGGCGTATCACAAAGTGAAGCCTGATACTAATGTTGTGTGCAATTGTGATGATGAATGCGCAGACCCGCGCGTCTGTCACTCACAAGATGACATCATTATTTGCCCACCTTGTAATCCTTGTGATGACGCAGCTGCTTCCTCACGTGGTGATAATGTGTTTGACGACAGCCAGACCCTTAACTCTGACTTGTGTACTAATGTAACCCCAGAGTGCTATCCCGTAGGATAAGCCTCTTAAATACTTAAGGACCACACACACACAAAATCACTCATTGTATTCACAGCATTTTAACAAAAAGGAGAGACAATCGCTCAGAATGCATACTCTAGGACCACATTCACATACTTAACCATTCCCATTATTCCATAAAAATTCAAACAAGAGTGAGGTTGCCTCAAAGTTCATATTATCTAGCTAGATCAACAGACAAATACAGTTTTACAATGGTTGCCAATCAAAGACCAAGAAGGTCCCCCACTCCAAAGTGCAAAAAGGCACACGAAGCAAACAGGCACATGAAGGAAAGGCCCAAGAAACGATTGCAATTCTCTGAAACTTCCACTCTTGCCATCTATCCAGCGGGGGATGACAGCAAGGCTTCTTGGATAAACAGAAATGAAGTCGATAAATACAAACAAGATACTCGAAAATCTGCCCTAAAGTTGAGGGCTTCGAGATCCGCCAAAGTCATGAAACATCTTGCATACTCCATTGAAACAGGAACTCCTGACCCGGAGGGAGAAATGTGTATCCAGGATGTGGAACATATCCGAGGGGTTGAGCACCTGCTGTCTTCAGTTGTGCTTAACTTTTTGCGAGAGAGACGGAGGCTGACTGTCTCGAGGGTTCTGGAAGAACAAGCCCACCAACGGTCGCTGGGAGTCAACGATCCAATGCGCATTGCGGAGGTGTCTATTCACACTTCGTTTTTCGCCAGAGAGTGGGGCCACCGGATGGCCAACTTGAAAGAGTCCTAATGGAAGGAATCATTTTTCAATTAGATATTTTTGCACATGGCAGTTCGTGCTTTTGTGCTAGTTTTTCCGCAATTTTGAACCGTCCTTTGTATCAATAATGCACAGATGATACAAGAGATTTGCTACTCTATTACCTCAAGTCTTCAGTGTGAGGTGTCTGTTTAAACTTTGTTGTTCGCCGAAGAGTGGGGCCACCGAGTGGCCAACTTGAAAGAGTCGTAATGGAAGGAACCATTTTTTTAATTATATTTTTGCACGTGGCATTTCGTGCTTTTGTGCTCTTTTTTTCCGCAATTTTGAACCAAATTTTGTATCAAATCAATAACGTCCAGATTAAAAGATATTTTGCTACTTTAACATGAAGTCTTCAGGAGTTTAGATCATGTGTTATCGAACGTTGCGTGCTTTCCCGCATAGTTGGCAATAATTTATTTGAGCTGTCACTCCGTTTTTGTGTGATAGATAACGAATCGCGTTTCATCTATGGAACAGGGACAGCAGGAAGATTTACTTCCAAAATAACAACAGCATCCGCACAAAAATCAAAATTCAGATAGTTGTTTCCTTTTTTCTCTCCACTTGATAACCGTTGGTCTCGTGCCGAGGTGAATGGGATCGCGAAGTACAAAACGATGCGAATGAAATCCATATAATTCATCATCGTTGCCTTTTTTTGCCGCCACCTTCTCGCTGCGGATGTGGTACTTAATAAATAAAAAGAGACTAAGGTGGCACACAGGGCACGGCTAAACTCTAAACAAAGCAAAAAAGAAATAGCTATTTTATTAACAAATAGGTTACCGCGGACAGAGACTTGTAGCAATCTCATCCGCAATCCGTTTCGCCTCTTGACCAATTGAATACAGCGGCAGGTACTTCTCCCGACCGAACCCGCATTTGTACAAACCATTCAAACGATCTTCTCGATGAATGATGCATTCGTCTTTGTATCCTGTTGCCAGAATAATCATGTCAATTTTTACTCCATTTCTTCCATTCTTGGCGGCTTCCGATGCTTGGTTTCCGTTGTTTTCATCATTTGACTTGTCAATGAAATGATTGGACTCCTTGTCATATGCATCATCCCAAAACTTGACCCGACCTCCCTCGTCTACGTTCAAAATTGGGCCATGACCCACAATCTCACCGCCATCTAACCCATCCGCCACGATTCCAACCTTATCCACCACAGGCACCCGTCCTCCAATCGTCTTCCATCGTTTCAAATGTTTCGGGAAAGCCGCATTGCATTTCCTACTCGAAGGTATGGCCCACCATAGGAATTGCACGATGAATTCTTGGACTAGATCTGGAAGAAATGTGAGGAGATAGCCCAGTGTGTCTATGCGGAGGAAGGAACGGCGCCGTGGAAAGATTGGCGGGATGGATCGAGCTGCTACATGAATTCTTGGAGCGTTACGCCTTTGCTCCTTCTGCGTGTTCTCCTTGTCATCCACGTCTTGCTTGTTCTCAATGTTCTTGACAGTTGGAGCATCCTTCGAGTTGCCAAATTCATAGTTGGCCCGTTGCAAAATTACTGTCAGCAAATCAGCCGACGAATTGCCCATTCCGACAATGCACAGCCTTCCCCTCTTGGCGGCATCAATGGATTGCCTCCACGTCTGATCATTGTTCATTTCGGTGCTGTGAACGTAAGGAATGATTGGAGTGCTTGGAACATCAGTAGAATCGGTGTGGTTGTCGGCGTTTGCAGATTTGAGTTTGGACACGATATCATCACTAGTGTTTTTGAAGGGTGTTCGATTCTTGCCAGTGCAAAGGACTACAGCAGATGCTGGCACTTCCATCACTTGCTCGTCGTAGGCTTCTTGGTCTTCATCGATGCCCCGCCTTCTGCAAAATTTGACCACCCAAGGACTCTGTCCCGCACCCTTCTCCACCGAAGTCACATTCACACCCCTCTTAATTTTGAATGAAAATCGAGCGGCATAAAGTTTCAAATAGCGTTGATACTCTTGTGCCGTTGCATTTTCCTCACCATTTTCATTGCCGCAGTCACTCATCGAAAATCCGGGCAAACTGCACCATTTCTTCTGACTTGTAATCTCCAACCCGGAGAAATGAGAATTCCACGATCCAAATGAATCATTGCCTTCACTATCTTCGCCATCTTCACCATCTTCGCCGTCTTTGTCGGTTCCTTGGGCTTCCAATATGACATGAGGAATGTTTCGCAGAGTCAATTGAGAGGCGGTAGCCAATCCAGCTGGTCCTGCTCCAACAATTACTACGGGCTGCAAGCTTTGATGTGTTCCCTTGGACTTTCCTTCCGTGCTCTCCACGGTGGGAATGTCTGGAATTTGAAATCCCAAATCGTACGCATCTTGGAGCCAGGAGTCTAGTTCGTTGGGGTCCACGGGTCCCACTTCATCCATGAGAAATGAGCCGGTTGTAGTTTTGATGAATTTGCTAATTTGGTTGTCACTGCTGACTTCTCTGACTATGCTGCATTTGTCTTGTTGTTTCAACCTCTTCGCCATGACCAAACCAGCAGCATGACACGCAAATATCTCTCTCTCTTTCAACTTATTCGTAAACTGCCTCGGACGATCCAATCTATCCAGATCCATATGCAAGGTCCCCGCCTCAATCACCGTCACATCCGGTCGCAGCTCGTTGTTCGTCAGAGGATGCTGCAATGGATGCGGCACGGAAAACACAATGGCAATCCCATTCTGCGGTAAATAGTTAATGACTTTGGGGTCATATTTCCCAACGATCCAATAGGGAGTATACAATGTCCCTTCGGCCAATATGGATGCCGATTCGAAGCCATGGTGCTCAAAGTACCTTCGTCGTTCCGAGTCGGTGGAATGACAGAGAATGGAATAGCCGTAGCGATTACGGAGGGCGAGGGCGGTGGCCCATCCTACTTTGGAGGACGCTCCAGTGAGGAATAGTTTGACGGATTTCTTTTGGGATTGGAGTTGGATTTGGCGATGGGCGAAGCAGCGGTGGACGGTTTCGACGACTGCTGCGGCGGTGAGGTGATTTCCATGAATGATGGATACCTTTCTCTCGCTGCTGCCGTGGCCAACATTATTTTTATTTCTCCCTGCCAATGATCTATCAAGAGAATGTACCACGCCTACTCCTCCGCCATTCATACTCTCCGCCTTATTCAGTGCCCCAAGCACCAGAACCTTGACTCCAACATCATCGGCATGACGTGCTGCCGCTTCAATGTTTTGTTGCACTCGCTTTGGATGAGTTACAAAGTGTCGTGCAAAGTGTGCTGCAGTCCATGTTTGCATTCTCAGATCACAATGAGCACTGTGAGCACTGTGAGCTCCTTTAGCACTGTCAGCTCTCTCACCAGTCCCGTCAGTTGAACCACCGTTGGGTTTCGGTGCAGAATTGAAAATGACGTCATCGCAATTGAAAAATGATGCCCCGTCACCAAACATCCTCCGTCGAAAGTTCACCACATACCAACCAACAAGGTAGTGAAATGGCCACAATGCCATTGCAAAGACGTGATTGAAGGGGTGAGGCAGAGGGAGCTTCCATCGTTCATTTAAAGAGTAGGGAAGGAGCCACAGGGCCCAACTGTCCGAGAGAAGGGCTGGATGTCCTAGGAAGACTACATCTACTGCGTTTGCTGCGTTGGGATTGGTTGCTGCGTCGGATGCGTCTGATACGTCCAATACGCCCAATGCGTCCGATTTGTGGTTGACTTCGCTCACTTCGCATGGCGTTGGATTAGGATGACAAACCACCCACACTACCCAAAGGAAGGAAATGGCACTCGTTCCCATTTCCATGGCATGCAACTCATTTGAGCCAGACGAATTTCTCGTCGCCAATTGTAAAATGACAAGCTTGACAATGAATTCCATCAACTGTACGATCCTTCGTACCGCTTTCCAAAACGGATGCGATTGCCTTTGTTGCCATTGTTGCTGCGATTGCCGTGAATGCTTAGGATTGCATGGTGAAGTAATTTGCATCGAGTGGATTTGCATCGATTGCACAAATGATTTGATTGTAAGTGCCACGCACAATATCCACGATAGCACCGATTGCCGTTCATGAGTGGAAGATAGTGCCACCCAAATCATGATGGATACATCGACGGAATTGAGGATGGAGCGGTGCAATTCCTTTTTGGAAGAGTGGTTGGTTGATGAAAGCTGATGAATACATCGTGCGTATCAGGATGAGAATATTTTGAGATTGACGTGACCGGCGAGGAGAAGGATCGATCAACATGATATCAAAAAACCAAAGGACAAAGAAATTAATTGAGGTCAAATTTACATTGCATCGAACAAGAATCAATGTGGAACTATTCATAAAACGCACCTTGTTCGAATGGACTCGTGCCCGAAGAAACATGGACCAAATGGCATACAATAAACTCCACAGGAGCCACGTGTATGGAATCACACGATTTGCATTACCGCCAGCTTTAATGCGTCCAACGATTCCAACTCCAACGATGCCTTCTCTCACCACACTCGATGCACTCGATCCGCCTACCATTCCACAACTCTCAAAACTCTCAAGACTCTCAAAACGTCCCAAACTCCGGAATGGAACTTGTCCCAGCCCCAGCATACAAAATGCCGTCAAAATTGCCATTGCGGTTTCAATTCGTATGGCCGTGTCGACGACACCGATCGCCTTATGGGATGGATGGATGCATTTGATATCGTTGTTTGTTGTTTTGGCACTGTAGGTTCCTCGACAGCTTTCGTTTTCATCCTGACTGGTAGATGGGTTAGTTGATCTGCTGAGTTGGCTTATTTGGCGTAGTTGGCTCACTTGGCTTAGTTGGCTTACTTGGCATTGGCGTCCCTTGAGATGAAAGGGAATGAATCGATCGGGCGAAAGTAATTTACGAACGATGTATTCGTTACTATCCACGTTGCCGAAATTTCGATCATTGTCGTTGATTGCTTTGCTCAGTAGAGCGCTGCTGATTGAATTGTTATATGAGCTTTTTGTTGCTCCTTCATTAACAGACCCTGACTCAGTCGACGGCGAATTAGACGATGAAGTGGACATTTCATCCATTTCCAATGACGGCGTTTTCGCTACTCCTGCTTCTCCTTCATCTGTAATCCTTCCGTCGGACGCGTTGGAGGTAGAGGACATGGAATGCCACCATTGCACCATGACACTGGCGGTACTCTTTCCAAGATATTGGTTCAATGCTGCGTGAATCACCCAAATGACAAATAGAATCGTCATCTTGCCCTCCATCCTTCCACCATTTCCACCGCTCGATGAGCCCGATAAGATCGGTGACCCTAACCCGAGCAACCTCATCACCCTCGTCAAATCCCTAACAATCAAAAAATGAACCCCCAAATCCCCCCCCTGAAGCGCAACCCTCAAAATACTCCTCATCACCTCCCACGTATCGTGAAAAAAGAATTGATCAATGACCAAATTCATAATTCCAAAATGGGGGGAGTAGCGTCGGAGGGCATCGAGGCGGACTCCCCGGGATTTGAGTGTGTGGTAGGTGAGGGAGTAGAGGATGAGGTGTTGGGTGAGGCTGAACCCTCCATACCCTCCACCACAATCATTGTAATGGTTGCTGTAATTGCTGCTCCCATAATTGAAATTGCTGTAATTACTGCTGCAATATTGTCCAATCTGTCCATTTCCTCGGTCCAAAAAAGGAAGCACCAACACCATACCCACCACCTCCCGACACCAATATGCGCTCAACGTCCCGGCAATCGCCCAATGCTCATTCTTCCTCAATAAGGCAATTCCGTACTGACGATCGAGGTGCTGGCAGTACGGATTGAAGAGGACGTTGGAGTGTTGGAGGTAGATCCAGTAGGAGTGCAGGAGGAGCAGAAGAGGGAGCAGTGGGAGTGGGAGTATTGGGAGTATGGGTGCCCTAGCGTGGTGGACATCCTCCATGTCATTTTTCTTCGGCACAGTAACAGTTGCATCAATGGGATCATTGGTATCATTGGCAGTATTGACAGTGATGAGCCACAGAGTACCGAAATGGACGACCAATCCAAACATGAGCGTGTGGATGGCTTGGACTGCCGGATCGACACGCTTGACCACCGAGGCAGACAAAGAGGAGCAAGAAGTGACATTGGTGGAACCCATTGAATTTTCAGTAGGTTGCAGATGGTCGGCATTGACGGTATTGATGGCATTGGGTGCATTGGGTGCATTGGGTGCTCTGGCTTTGCCTCCAATCGACGAGGGAGGGGCTTGGCTTTGGCACATGATGCAACAAAAAGCAACAATTCCAAATAATAATAATGGCCAATGATGATTGCCAACCCAAATGATAATGCCTCGGCCGAGTTGACAGGATGTGTTATGGTACTACTCAAGTTTTCTATCAAATGCTGTTTTGGAAGGCTTGCTTGCTGCTTGGTGCATGGTCATTCCATGGCCATGATGAATGGAAACTTGAATGAAATGGACGCCAAATGAGCAATGGGGGTAAATTATTTTTGGTTTGAGGTTGACCCACATCCTCGCCCCTTTATCCCCCTTTATCCCCCTTTATCCATCGTGGTTCATCCATCCAATCACCCATTTTCACCCATTCCTGCCCATTCAAAATGTGAATGAATGACACAGAGGTTTGTGAGTTGTGAGTTGTGAGGTCATCCTGAATGACGTCACACAAACACTCATGCCACGTACTCATCGTATCTAATACTCCTAATAATTGCCACGTACTTAATGATACTCCCCCCAGTTTCATGAAACAGTTTTTATTAAATAAAAGAAAGAAGTAGTAGGTAAGTAGGTAATTACATGATTACATTGTTGTTTTTTCTCAGAATAATGTTAAATTGTATTTGTATTTATTCAATTCTCCAAGATTTTTTCCAGCCTTCAGTTAATTTTCAAACAATACATGATTGTGTGTTCATTGCATTAAGAGCGAGGCAACGTTTTAAGACAAATTTTTGAGTCCTTCATCAATCTCAGGGGGTGTCTACCAAAACTAATCATATCAGATGGTCTGCTACCCTGTTCACATTGCTAAATGAACAAAACAATGTTACTAGCTACATTCAGCCCATTTCAGAGCCCCTAGTATTGAAACAGCCAATAGTAAAGTCTTTCCAAAATATTCAGGTGTTCAAAATATGTTTTATCGTACATCCGTTGATAGCTACCAGTTATTAATACTTTGGGTAACAGCTAACAGGCAGAGAGCAGGATAAGCCATCTTGCATTTTAGCTTCTCTTTTGAATACTTACTAGAATTTTCCACCAAAATACACTGAACTGAAACTGCAATAGTCCATAGTCCATAGCATCAAGGTAAAATAGAGTTTATAAGAAAATCATAACACAGTAGTATAACAAAATGCATTTATAAATATTTTGTAATCTGCAAAAAAAAACATGCTGTTGTCGCTGCTGCTATTCTCAAAGTCGTTATAATTGCTGCTACCACAGTCATTATAATTGCTGCTGCCACTCCCATAATTGAAATCACCGCTGCAATTCTTCACTCGGTCCAAAAAAGGAAGCACCAACACCATACCAACCACCTCCCGACACCAATACGCGCTCAATGTCCCGACAATCGCCCAATGTTGATTCTTCCTCAGTAATGCAATTCCGTATTGACGATCGAGGTGCTGGCAGTACGGATTCAAGAGGACGTTGGAGTGTTGGAGGTAGATCCAGTAGGAGTGCAGGAGGAGCAGAANAGTGCTATTCCGTATTGACGATCGAGGTGCTGGCAGTACGGATTCAAGAGGACGTTGGAGTGTTGGAGGTAGATCCAGTAGGAGTGCAGGAGGAGCAGAAGGGGGAGGAGTGGAATATGCCCGATTTTTCCGATTTTGCTGTGGTGCACCTCCGGCACATTCGTAGTTGCATCGTTGGCAGTATTGGTAGTGATGAGCCACAGAGTACCGAAATGGACGACCAATCCGAACATGAGCGTGTGGATGGCTCGTACCAACGGATCGACGCGTTTGACAGCCGAGGCAGAAGCACAGGAAGTGGCATTGGTGGAACCCATCGAATTATCAGTAGGTTGCGGATGGTCGGCGTGGTTGGCTTTGGGTGCATTGGGTGCATTGGGTGCATTGGGTGCTCTGGCTTTGCCTCCAATCGACAAAGGAGGGGCTTGGCTTTGGCACATGACACAACAAAAAGCAACAATTCCAAATAATGATGGCCAATGATGATCGCCGACCCAAATGATAATGCCCCGGCCGAGTAGACCAAACAGTGCTGCCCTGACTTGTTAGTACTGGAGTCTATTACTCAAGTTTTCTATCAAATGCTGTTTTGAAAAGGGGTGCTTGCTGCTTGTTCATTCCATGGCGATGATGAATGAATGGAAACTTGAATGAAATGGACGCCTAGAGTAAGTACAATAATCGCAACACAAATCGCTCATCCATCGTGGTAGCATCGTGGTCCATCCAATCATTCAACCATTCAAAATGAATGCGAATAATGACACAGAGGTTTGTGAGATCATCCTGACGTCAAACAAAAAATATTCATCCGTGAGCATCCGTGCCACGTACTCACCATATCTACTACTCCTACTAACTACTTGCCACGTACTTGCTTCATACTCCCTCCAGTTTCATAAAATAGTTTTCATGCAATATAACTTAACATGAAGTAAACATATTGTTATTATTTCAAATGATTCATATTTTGATTGCCTATTTTCCATTCTCAAAGACTTTTTGCAATCTTCAATTATTTGTTAAAAGTCAATAATAGTACACATACAGTTGTTTGTTCACTGCATTGGATGTGATGCAAATTTTTCAGACAAATGTTGAAAACCTCCCTATGTAAGTAGGGTGGATGGCTGCAGGTTGGCACCTACCAGCACCAATCGTTCCCAATACAAAAACGGTCTACCGCACATTCTTTTGGTGTGGCTAATAAAAAATGGTGTACCATGCACTCTTTTGGTATGACTAATGGACAAAATAATTTTACTACTTGTATGCAGCCCCCCTTGGAGTCTCTGAGATTGGGATAGTCAACGATATAGTCTGTCCTCAATACTAGGGATTGCAGATCTTTGTATCATACATCAGTGTATAGTTACCAGTAATTAATACTTTGGCTAACAGCTAACAGGCAGAGATCAGGTCAAGCCGTCTTGAATTTTAGTTTCTCTTTTTAAATAGCTTGGATTTTTTTTCATCAAAATTTACTTGCTTGATATTACAATACTTCATATCACCAGGTCCAATGGAGTTGTTAAGCCAAGGGCTTGACAGTACCTATGGCCAACTATATTTATAAACTATTTGTAAACTGCAGAAAAATACCCACTGATTGATTGGGATGCTCTGTCTAGTTGTAACTGATGAGTTGACAGAAGGAAAGCGCACAAAATATCTAGACGATTTTCAACTACTCATTTCACTAAAACAAACATTGAGTGGTAGATTAATATGTCTAATGTGTCTTAATCTTGTACCAAAAGTATGCAGTAATTGCAAACTTTTGAAAAGCCCTGGTTAAACCAGCATATGACATCTCATTGGAGCAGTTTGGTAGG